>PVLC010038749.1:0-14342 GCA_004027655.1 Graphiurus murinus | reverse complement strand
GCCTCGGTTACTGTTAGCTTGGGTCATTGTGTACTTTGAGTCACTGGACTCTTTTCATGTGTGGGATCCATAATAATCTTGTTTTCTTTTATGTATGTAAGCTACATAAAATAGAATTGTTCTCTTTCCTAAAGAAGGAGTGGAGGGAGACCTGCGTTAGCCCGCCTGCTTCATCCTGCAGTGCAGAGGGCCACACTGGTCCCATTTTGGGACCTCTGTCTTTGCAGGGTAACCCCGAGTTGTTCTCTGAGGCTGTGGTTTTGCAGGTGGAATTCTCCAGGTCTTCACAGACACTATGGTGAAATCCATTGAGTTGAGAAAGAGCCATTGACTGTGCCTCTTTACTGTCCCAGAATGTCGAGAGATGGTGGCAGTTGACAATGATTGACACCATAATCAGCAGGGGGGTGGGGTGGTTTATTTGTTTGGTGTGTGTGTGGGGGGGGGTCTGTGGATTGAGCCCAGGAATATTCTACCTCTGAGCTACAACCTCAACCCTTATCTTTTTTTGGTTTGAAACAAGATCTCCCTAGGTTGCTAGGAGTCTCACTAAATTGCTGAGTCTGGCCTTGAACCTGCAATCCTCCTGTCTCAGCCTACCAAGTACTGGGATTACAGGTATGAACCACCATGCCTGGCTATCAGCAGTGTTTTAAAAAGCTATCACAAATTAGAAGGAGCCAGGCACAGAGGCACAGTCCTGTAATCCCAGGACTTGAGAGGCTGAGACAGGAGGATTGCAGGTTTGAGATTAGCCTTAACAACTTAATGAGACCCTGTTTCAGATATTCAAAAATAAAAAATAAACTGCCTTGCCCAGCAGTATAGACAAGAGGGACCACTTTTCCTCTTCAGTCTTGTGGAAAATGGCAGAGTTCTAGAGGGTAATTGTTCTTGTCTGTCAGAACAGCAGGTCTGCAGGGCCCTTTCGGAAGCATCCAGACTCCCCCTTGGAGCGCGTTAGAATTCTCTTGTTAGATTCTCTGTCTTCTTCCTCTCCCCCGGCCCCCTTTGTCCATGCCAGCCCTCTCACGGTCTCAAACACCTGACAGCAGACCGTAATGGATTTTTAAAAATTAATCCTGGTCCCCTGAGCGTCTCTTTACTTCGCGATTCTAAAGATGAACCTGGGATAAGGCCACCTCGGGCTTCTGGGAAGCGCGGCCTCTTTGGGGCACACATTCAGTTGTGGGGGACAGCCCAGGGACAGGAACAGGCAGCGGCCTGGTGTGAGCTGCCACTCAAGCGGAACTCCGTGGACGCCGAGCTGACCGTGTTCCCTTTGCTTTGTCTGTTCTCCAGGCCTACTCCGTGTACGACGAAGACATCGGGTACTGTCAGGGGCAGTCCTTCCTCGCGGCCGTACTGCTGCTGCATGTGAGTCATTTTCCGTGTGATGAACTGCACGGTCCCACCGAGTTTCCTTTATTTCTACTTGGTTCCCTTCTTCCTCCTGATTCCCTGTTTACCTGATGAAGATTACAGATGGCGTATCCTTTTAAAAAATGTACTTTGGGTGATAAATAAGAGATCTGATGTCAAGGATGGGGCCGGATTTCAAGAGAATTAATACTGCTGGCTGGAAGCAAATTGCTGATTTAGAGTGATTTTTAACTAGAACCGTCTAGAATAAAAATATCATTGTAAGCTGGGTGTGGTTGTGCGTGCTTATAATCCCAGCATTTGGGAGGCTGAGACTGGAGGATCTGGATTCGAGGCCAGTCTCAGCTGCCTAGTGAGGCACTCTGCAACCTAGTGAGACCGTTTCAAAATAAAGAATAAAAAAAAAAAAAAAAAAACTAGGGTGTAGCTTGGAGGTAGAATGCCCCCAGGTTCCATCCCCAGTACTGCAAAAAAAACAACATCATTGTAACTGCCCACATATCAGGACCACTCTCAACGGCTCTTCTATGCCAAGGAAATCTTTTCTCTTTTCTGTGATTTATTTTGATATACTCTCTTTCCTGTCAATCACCTTCATTTAACAGAACATTTATTGAGCATCAGTTGCCAGGCACTGGACTAGAAAGTGGGATTGCAGAGATGAATCATTTATGATGTGTGTTCTTAAAACCTTACAGGCCAGGGTGAGGCCCAGATGATAGAGGTACAGACTTATTATTTTTGTTCTCTTTTCTGTGTTCATATTGATTTTTCTGATGACAAAAATAATCTATGTTCACTAGACAACTTACAGTGTTGTACGTCAAAGCGAAAAACACAGGGGAAGAGCGTAGAGAGGAGAAATAATCAACCTAATTCTGTCAGAACTTTTGAGAAAAACTTTGTGGTCCGGGCAGCTGCTTTGCTAAGACATATGTAATGGAGGTTGGGGGAGGGAAGAGGGGAAAGAGAGAGAGCAGAGAATTCTGGACAAAAGTTGGAGCAACAGCAAATGTATGAAGCCAAAGGGAGTTATATACAAAAGGGAGTAACATGAAATTAGATTTAGTATGGAAATTACATATAGGGAGTGGTATAACCTACAAATGGTAAAATGGACAAGGACCAAATTATGAAAGCCATGTGATCATGTCACAAAGTGTGGGCTTTGTTCTGAAGCTGGCGAGGAGCCACTGATCTATTTGAAGCAAGGGAAAAACATAGACACTCACTTCAGATAAATTCTTGTTGTACATGTATAGGGGGTGGAATTGAAGAGAACAAACAGCAGCAGAGAGACAAGGTAGAAAATATCCATCTAGCCGGGCATGGTGGCACACGTCGTAATCTCAGTACTTGGGAGGCTGAGACAGGAGGATCGCAGTTTCATGGCCAGCCTCAGCTACTTAGTAAGGCCCTCTGCAACTTAGTGAGACCCTATTTCAAAAATAAAGAATAAAAAATAGAGCTGGGGGTGTAGCTCAGAGGTAGAATGCCCCCTGGGTTCAATTCTTCAATTCCTAGTACAACCAAAAGAAAAAAAAATCAATCTAATTGAGAGATGTTGAGAACCAGAGAAAAAGAAGCAGAATTAAGAAACATTCCCTGTGCTGTTTTATTTTAATTTTAATTTTATTGTGGCACTGAGGATTGAACCAATGACATTCTGCCTCTGAGCTACACCCCTAGCCCTATTTTCTTACTTTGAAACAGGGTCTTGTTTAGTTGTGAGGACTAGCCTGAAACCTGCAATTCTCTTGTCTAAGTCTCCCAAGTACTGAAATTACAGGCATGTGCCACCATGCCCAGCCTGTTTTATTTTTTGGTTATTTATTAAAATATAATCACATTTCATTTCAAAGAAAGAAAGAAGGGAAAGAAGAAAGAAAAGGAAAGAAGGAAGAAAAAAGGGAGGAAGGGAGAGAGAAAGAGAGACAGAGAGATCGGGGATCCAAAATTGGTAGAGTTTGTGGATGGTTGGTTTCTCTCTCTGTGACATTTTCTTGTTTATGATCTTCTCTGTCTTCTTCTGTTTTGGATGTCTCATCGTATCTTCTTAGGACTCTCTGTGATGACTAAGCACTTTCAGACAGGATTTCTCAGGACGCTTCTTCCATTAGTAATCTCGCCTAGTATCTAGAATCTTCTGGTCCCTCCCTCAGGAGACTGGGCATTGCATGCGGTGACATGAGTGTGGTCATCGAGTTCAGAACCATCTTTCTTTTAAAAGAAACCTTTAGGATCACTCTGATGAGGGCCTGATGTCAGAACATGGGCTATACAGCTTTGTTTTGAACACAGTTATCTTTGAACATACCATCGATTAACTGTCTTGACCTGCATCCCTTTTAACACATTATAATATGTTGGTAAAATTCAGTGAGTAAAAACCAGACATGGTGGTGCACACCTGTAATCCCAGTACTTAGGATAGGGAGACAGGAGGATGGCAGGTTCAAGGCCAGCCTCAGTCATTTAGTGAGACACTGTTTCAGAATAAAAATAAATAAAAAGAGCTGAGCGTGTAGCTCAGAGGTAGAATGCCCCTGGATCCATTCCCCAGTAACAAAAAAAAAAAAAAAATCAGTGAGTGGAATATTTCTGAGAAATCTGTTCTGATATCTGAGAGGTGTAGATTAATTGGAAATTTGTAATCATTTGGAAACACGCCCCCTAAAGAGAGAGTGAGTCAAGTAATTAGAAAACTCAAATACTCAGAATTTTTTCCCCTGCATTATCTACTCTGCTATGATAAGGGCTACATGAAAAGTCAGTGTTTGTGAACTTATTCAATAGAATAACTTCCAAAGTATGTCACAAGAGGACAAAAAATTCAGTCCAGTCCCTCATACTTTCTACGTTAACAGAATTATCCAGTTGTTGCCATGGCTTATAAAAGTAACTTGAAATACAGAAGTGCATTTCGAATCCTTAAGGAAAGATTAGCTGATGTTGAGCATAGTATTAGTGACAAATATTATACTCTTTTCTTGTGGTACTGGGGATTAAACCCAGGAGCAATCTACCTCTGAGCTACACCCCAGTTCTATTTTTTTTTTTTAATTTTGAAACAGGGTCTCATTAAGTTACAGAGGGCCTTGCTAAGTTGCTGAGGCTGGCCGCAAACCAGCAATCCTCCTGCCTCAGCCTCCCAGGTCCTATAGCGTTCATCACCATGCCCAGCTGAAAAATATTATACTCTAGTCTTTCATTATGTGTAATAATTCTGTTGATCAGCATATTCCCTTAATTGACCAGTCCAGCCATCAACCAACTTGCATAACAGAAGTTAACTGAAAGATTTTTTTCCCCATATTTTCCCTGTATTGTTTAAACAGGTAGAAGAACACAGACTAGCTTAAACAATTCATCAAATACGCTAGCAGGGGTTTTCAGAGAGGTTCATTATTAGGGGCTCGCTGGTGAATTTCTCATCCGTTTCATAAGCTATTGCTTCTTCCCATGCCAAATGTCCCTGGCAGCTCCTTATTAATCATTGTCATGGCCGTGTCTTTGGGGGACGCCAGTCTTTCCTCACCCACGGGCATTTCTATTGCATATTCACTGCCTAAGAAGACCCCAAAGGAGTTTGGGGTCAAAGACAACATTTTGCTCTTTTACGTTTTTCCATGTCTGAGTAGTTTTAAAGAATAATTACCTTCTCCCTGTGCTTGGGGATTTCCATGATGCTTTGGCAATAGCCCTTGTGACCTGTCTCAGGTCCAGCAGTGAAAGAATTAAATGTTTGTCACAGGAGAGTCTAGTATAGCCACTTAGGAAATCCCACATCTTGAGATTTTATTTAAAAGTGTATGGCTCAATTATTTATTATTGTCCTTTAGACTAACTGCTTATCAATGATAAATTAGATTGTCTTATTCGATGAAACCTTAATCATCATAAAGGTTAAATAGTATGTTAACATTTGGTTTTTGGTGTTTTGTTTTGTTTTAAGTAGTTAGATACTGTAATACCACCGGGCAAACTACATATAGTAAAATGCAGGCACTGAGTCTCAGACCTTGATTGGTTTTCTTTGTGTTTAATTTAGGGAAAAGCTTGATAGACAATACAAAATATAGATAATATAACATTTCTTATATTTTGCTTATGTAATAATATTATAAGAAACCTTCTTTTATTTCACATCTGTAATAATGTTACAAAAATTCCAAGCTGGACCTAGTGGGATACACCTGTAATCCTAGTACTTGGGAGGCTGAGACAGGAGGATCTCAGGTTTGTGGTCAGCCTCAGCAACTTAGTGAGGCCCTCCTCAACTTAGTGAGTGGCTCAGAGGTAGAATGTCCCTGGGTTCAATCCTCAGTACCATCAAAAAAAAAAAAAAAAAAAAAAAAAAAAGGGAAGACAGAAATCCAGAGCCAATACGTTTTTCTTCCTACATTTTCTTGGCCTTTACTTTGGCAGTCCCCAACAAATGGCCTGATTCGTGTGGCATGCCTTCATTCTTAAAGGCAGATGTACTTAGAGTTTTGCTGAAGTTATTTTAAGCAAATATTTCAAACTTGCTATCTCTCAAAGGCCCTGTGTAAGCATCTGGGCGGAGCAGGAGACATACTGAGTCCAAAGTCAGGTGCACACAAACAACTGTATGCATATAACAAGTACTAGGATTACAGGTGTGTGCCACTAGGTCCGGCTTGGAATTTTTGTAATATTATTGCAGATGTGAAATAAAAGAAGATTTCTTATAATATTGTTACATAAGCAAAATATAAGAAATGTTGTATTATCTATATTTTGTATTGTCTATCAAGCTTTTCCCTAAGTTAAACACAAAGAAAACCAATCAAGGTCTGAGACTCAGTGCCTGCATTTTACTATATGTAGTTTCCCCGGTGGTATTACAGTATCTACCTACTTAAAACAAAACAAAACACCAAAAACCAAATGTTAACATACTATTTAACCTTTATGATGATTAAGGTTTCATCGAATAAGAATCTAATTGATCATTGATAAGCAATTAGTCTAAAGGACAATAAAAATAAATAATTGAGCCATATACTTTTAAATAAAATCTCAAGTTTGGGAATCAGAGCGCAAAGATCTCATCCAGCTAAAGGGAATAACAGACTTTATGATCTAAGTGCCATTTATGATCAACCTTAAAAGATCAGTAAGATTTCAAAGGCAGAGCTGTGCCATATAGTATAACCCAGCCCAGCCATGCACCCGTGTTTGTCTTAGCTGCAAGGACAGCCTGGGAATTGCAGCTTGTCGCTGTTTGATTTATAAAAAGGGTGGGAGGAGGAGCATTCCTCCCAGGATGCCCAAGAAATGTCACCATGTGTATGAAAAATAACACATTTCGCTATGTCCTTTCAAGAACATATATTCTAATAACTTATTTTAACAGTAGAAAAATCTTATAGTGAAAAGTTACCTTTATGATTTTTTATTTTTTTAATTGGTGCATTGTAATTATCTATCACAATGAGGTTCTGCATGACAGAAACATCCATGCACACAGCACTTGGTGTGCCTCCGTCCTGCTCCCGCCCTGCTCCCTGACCCTCCCTGTATGTAATACTGAAGTAAGCACTGAGTACTTTATATGCAACCATAGCATTATTTGAACTGTTTCCTTCCATAAGGCTCCTCTTTATAATTTTTGATTAGGTGAAAATGTTGCCCAGGTATTTATTGATTCTTTTTATTCATTTGAGTCCAGTTGTGTAGAACACAATCATAGTTGTTGATGTGTAAGACATGGTCTTTGTCTTCAAGGAGGAAAAGAGAAGGGAAATTTTCATTTAATGATCACCAGCTATATATATGTTATCTCTCACATTTATTTCATTTAATTCATGTAGTATTTTTATGACATATGTATTATTATTTCTAAATTTTTTACACTAAAAATAAATTCAGGCATTCAGAGGTTACCTGCTCACGGTCACCCAGCTAATAGCAAAAGCTTATCTGAGAATAATTTACATTTATACATCTGTTGGTAAAACTCCAAAAGTATGTTTTTCCACTGTAGCACCTTTTCTATATTAACATCTATTTATGGGGAACCGTGTGTGTGTGTGTGTGTGTGTGTGTGTGTGTGTGTGTGTGTATGTGTGTGATGCTGTGGATTGAACCCAGGGCTCACATATGTTAGCATTAGGAAAACACTCTAGTTGGGCAACCTTTTTGAGGGGAATAGCTGAATATAGGTTCTTGTGTATTATGTGTTCATATAGAAGAAAAATATAGATTCTTACTAGATTAACATATTCATAACCTTCTTTTCCTATAACCTGTTCTCCATAGAGCAGCTAAATGACTTTACTAAAAATAAAAACCAGATCCATGCTTAAAACTCTCTAGAGATTTCCTACTGCACTTAGAATAATAGAGTCCTAACTTTTCATCATGGTCTATATCAGAACAGTGCTAGAGTCAGATTGTAACAGCTGGTGATAACCAGTTGTTAGATTTTCAGGAATTTTGTGAATCAGTTAGCTGTTGAACATAGCCATTGTTAAAAATTAAATGCTATAGCTGAGCACAGTGGCACAGACCTGTAATCCCAGTACTTGGGAAACTGAGGATTGCAGGTTTAAGGCCAGCACATGGTAATTTAGTGAGACTCTGTTTCAATATAAAAAAATAAAATAAGGCTGGGGGTATAGCTCAGAGGTAGAAAACCTCTAGGTTCAGTCCCCAGTCACATACACACACAAAATTAAATGATATAAATTTACAATTAAATAACATGTTAAAAACAAAGGCAATATATATTCAATACTGGTCATTTCCTAAGTACTTTTTCCTGGTACCTTGTCCTCGAGACTACTCACACATCCGTTTGATCCGAGTGGTGGAGGTGGTCACACAGTTGTGCTGCTGCGTCTGTCGTGTCACCTCCAGCACCAGTCCATTTATATCTGAGTATTCTGTAAGTTATAGACAGAGGCCAGACATGGCTAATGCTATAGTGGGGCTCCCATTACCCAGCTCGTTATTGGAATTATTAGCACAGTGTTCTGTTTATTCGCATGGGTAAAACCAATAATTTATTATTGTCAGTAAATTGTTCTGTCATCATGGAAGCCATTTGTAACCACCAGGACGTGAAGATTGTTGAATGTTCCCCAAATATGTTTTCATATCATGTATCTCATGTTGCATGACATCACAAATCCAGGCTGAGCCTTCACTATAATATTTCCACAGCATCGAGGTCTGACATCTTTAAACGTGCACTGTCAGAACTTCCAAAGCAGAACACTGTTACAGCTCAGTATGTGACTTTCCTTTTTTGCAGTGTAAATGTCAGTTGGGATTTGCCATTTAGCCGTATTTTGCACATTTTTACATACTCGTTTTCAGTTTTAAAATCCTTGACATTTTTGATAAATTTTGTATGCTTGCCCTAAATGCTGGTACTGATAATGAACACATTAATTAAAGTGGGGAAATACTGAGGAGACTGAAGGAGACCTGCTGAGGAGATCCAGTTCATCCTGAAAGGAGAAAGGAAAGGCTGCCTTTCTGCTTTGCAAAGGAATCTGCATATCTCCCATTAAGTTCTCGCCCACTTTGTTAGCAGTCTTCTTTTTGTCCTCACAGGGGTTAATGCTAGACTTTTTATGTTAAGATAATATCTCAGTTTCTCTAACAACTTACTGTATCTGACAGTAGTCATCAAAGATACTCAGTGATGATTCTACCCTAGCTAGAATCAACCTTAGCTGTTTCCTAGGTCTAATCTACTATTTTCAGGTGGCACATTACCTAAAAATTAAAATCTTAGCTGCATCACTGAAGTTAGACATAAAGAATGTTAACTCACAAGACTACCTCTCTTTTCCAAGTAAAGTATTTTTTTTTTTAATAAAGATTACGGACTGGGATTGTCAGTTAATATTCACAGGTTTTTAATTTTTTATGGCTCAACCTAAAAAAAAAAATCGAATGTGTGTAGTACTGGAGATTGAACCTGGGGGCCTTCTACCTCTGAGCTACACCCAGCCCTACTTTATTTTTTATTTGGAGTCAAGGTCTCAGTTGCTAAAGGTCTTGCTAGGTTGTTGTGTCTGACCTCAAACCTGCACTTCTCCTGTCTCCGCCTCCCAAATACTGAGATTACAGGTATGGATCACCATGCCTGGCTCAATTTCAGACTTTTAAATGGTTTCATTTTTAAAGGATATTAATTAAATATATTGTTTTCTATGTTCAAGGAAGAGAAAAGTAAAGGAGAGAGAGTGGTATTTAAGTTCCATATCTAAAACTAAGCCAAAATTTGGGTTTGGCTACATTTCTATGTATCCAGAGCTATAGACAGTGCCTTATCTTATCTCATCAGTGACTGTATAGCAAGGTCAAAAGACATTTCGATCTTTTCTGTGCTTTACTGGTTTTATCACATTCAAGGGAATAAATGTTTAGCCCCTTTATAAGAGGCCGGTTGGCAAAATATCCAGCTAATTGCCATACTTTGAGAGTTTCTCTGAGGGGTGACTGCAGTTCTCTCACGTGCAGCTTTTCATTCAACCATTTGAATAGACATCTGAGGAAGATGAAGAGGCTCAGCATTTGGTGGTACACACATGTAATCCCAGTACTTGAGAGGCTGAGACAGGAGGATCACAGGTTCAAGACCAGCCTCAAGCGAGTCTTTCAACAACCTAGCAAGACCCTGTTTCAAAAAGGGCTCAGGGTGTAGCTCAGAGGTAGAATGCCCCTGGGTTCAATCCCTGGTACCACCATCACCACCACTAATAATAATAGTAAAAATAATAATGATAGTAATATTTTGGTGATCAGGGAAGTATTATAGGCCTTATAGGCACAAGTCACTTGAAGCAGGAATGACAGAGTTTGCTGAGTGTACTTGTATTCTAAATGACTAAGTAGAAGCTAAAAAATGCTTGCTGACATGAATAGCTAAGGTTAGAGGCCAAATATTTTGAAAATATAGTAACTTATAGAATAAAAAAGAAATAAGCATATATTTAGAGAATAAAAATGAGAACAGTGAAATATTTTTATTTAGCTCTAGTAAATTGTATTTAACTAATTTAGGCATTTCATGATTTATTAATAGAAAATAGAAGTGGCTGCTTTTGGGGATTGTTTTTATTGTTGTTGTTTGCTTTGTTTTGTTTTTGTGCTAGAGTTTGAACCCAGGTGTGTTTTGCCTCTGATTATTTTTTAATTTAAAACAGGATCTTGCTAAGTTGCTGAGGCTGGTCTCAAACCTGCGAACCTCCTGTCTCAGCCTCCCAAATACTGGGACTGCAGGCATGCACTCTCCATTCCCAGCTATGGCTGATTTGTATAGGAATTTAAATAAACAATTATATTTCTAAGTTTGTAAATGAAACTCTATTTGGCTCAGTTATTTAGGCATGAAGTTAATCTAACAAAGGTATAAAATGTTATTAACCAGCCAAATGCAGATTTTCCAGGGTGACATTTAAAGTAGATGTTTATATAATAGCTAATCCTGGGACACTGGATGAGTATAACAGCTTTTTTCTGTCTGCTTGGTGTAATTTCTAGAATATTGAATATGTCACTTTCCATATTCTTTCATCTTGTTGGTACTGCAATTTATAGATTTGTTCCTTTGACTTCAGACTTTATTCATTCTCTGTTCAGATAAAAATATATATGAGAAGGTTAATATATTTTAGTGGTTATTTAAATTTAATTATAGAAACTCATAATATCCTTTCCTAAAAACTGTATTTTATTGTTTTTAAAAAGTAATATCAAGAAGATTCTGGGAAGACAGTATCATACTATGTATCAAAATAAAAAATGCAGCTGTAATCCCAGTACTGGGGAGGCTGAGACAGGAGGATTGCAGGTTGGAAGCCAGCCTCAGCAACTTAGCAAAGCCCTCAGCAAAATAAAAAATAAAATAAGGCTGAGGGTGTAGCTCTGAGGGTGTATATCTGGGTTCAATTCCCAGTACCACACACAAAAAACACCAACAACAGAATAAAAAATGCAGTCATCCAAGCCTGGTGTGGTGGTGCACGCTTGTAATCCCAGTACTTGGGAAGCTGAGACAGGAGGATCATAGGTTCATGGCCTGCCTGTTCATGAGACCCTGCTTCAAAATAAAGAATAAAAAATAGGTCTGGGGGTATAGCTCGGAGGTAGAATGTCCCTGAGTTAAATCTCTAGTACTGAAAAAAAAGAAGTGGGGCAGGAGTGAGGGACTAGCATATATCAGGATGTAGTTTGGATTCTTAAATCATGTGACCATATTACATGGGTTTTAAAGATTGCCTAACAAATGGATGGTAGCATGGTTACAATTAACAAAAGAAGACAGTTTGTCTCAAGTGCAAAGGCTAGTGGCTGGGGACACAAAATTTAACTTATGCCCCTGCAGAAAGTGAAATTTACCTTGAGCACAAGTTTAACTTATTCCTTCAGGAACTGACTCTGAAGAACTTCGTTTGCTATAGGACTCCAGTCATTTATGCGAATAACATGATGGTATTTGGGGCATTCTGGCCAAATGGCACACATTCATCTTCTATCTTTATGTTCTCCTATAGATGCCAGAAGAACAGGCATTCTGTGTTTTGGTGAAAATCATGTATAACTATGGTTTGAGAGACCTCTACAAAAACAACTTTGAAGATCTTCATTGCAAGTTCTATCAGTTGGAGAGACTAATGCAGGTAAATAAAAATTAGGAACTTTTATCACATAGGGATTTGTTGAGTTATCAAGAAAGCTTAATAGAGTCAATGACTAATAAGTAATTAAAGAAGTTGAATATTAGCGGGGTGTGGTGGTGCATGCCTATAATGCTAGGACTTGGCAGGCTGAGTCAGGAGGATCACAGGTTCAAGGATAGCCTCAGCTACTTAGCAAGGCCCTGTTTCCAAATAAATAAAATAGGTCTAGAAGTGTAGCTCACAGGTAGAGCACCAAAAATCTCCAGCACCAAAAATTAAAAAGTTGAATGGAAATAGATTTGGTTTCTGACCAATATTTACATTGGTCTTAATATCATAATATATGTATTTAGCCATTAGACTATTTGTAAAATAGTTTCACACTGTAAATATTCAACTTTAATATGCATTGAAATAAGGATATAGGGAGTTCAGTCAATGAAGTGATTGGCAAATGTTATTTCTAGAGAAAAGAAGATACTTATCAAATAAAAATTGAAATATCCAAGATATTTCTCCACATTTATTAGCATTACTACCATACATGGATCCACAGAAGACATTTGGTAAAGACAGAAAGAAATTGGTAAAAGAATAAAAAGCATCCAAAATACTATAATGTAGGGACTGACCTTAATTTTTTCTGTATAATTTCCTCATCTCAAACTGTTGATGTGCTTTCCTGATACGTTTTTGTAGCTGTGTACGTGTGAGAAATGTATTCTTTTAAATATATAAGCTATTGTACAATAAAAAAGACCATGAGTAGGGGCAGAATTATTGATGAGAGCTGACAAAAGGACGTACTGGGAAGCTTTGAGGTTGGAAACCATGAATTTATAATGGACCTATTCAGCAGACTTATACGACTTGTTCTAAAAGGGCTAAATGTGAGGGAAATAAATGAATGGATTGATGCTTAGTGGGGAATGGTAAAATGGTTGGGAAAAGCGTTGTGGGGTGTGGAAATAGAAGGTGCTGGTGCAAGCCCATTGGCGTGAGCGGTCAGGGCAGCCCCGGGGAATCTCAAGAGGGAGGTGGAGCGCACAGGAGACTAGAAACTAGAACAGAGGTGGAGAGACCCAGAGTTCACAGGGAGGTTCAGGAGCTGCTGTATTGGGAAAAGGGAATGTAGAAGGGTAGAAGACCTTGAACATGAGGAAGAAGTGGAGAGAAAGATAGAAATGGGCGATAGGCACAATGACAATGGGCCTGGAAGAGAAAGTGCCTCTCTAGAAGAATCTGGAAGCTTCGAGCATTAAAGACAGTACATTCTTAAAAAAAAAAAAAAAAGATGTTTATTTATTTATTTATTTATTTGTATTGGAGATTGAACCCAAGGCGTTCTGCCTCTGAGCTGCACCCCCAGCCCTGTTTTATTTTTTGTTTTGAAATACGGTCTCCATAAGTTCGCCAGGCTGGTCTCCAACCTGTACTAGGGTGTGTCCCACCACACCCAGCTTAAAGAGTTAGTTTTACTGAGTAAATGTTCGCAGTGGCTCACTTTTCTCTTTTCACTCACAAAGCTTCCTATTTTTCTCCAAGGTCAGTATTCCAGAGGACTTTGAAGTCAGTTAAGTGTATATAGTAAAGGAAGAATGAGTTTGTGGTACAGGGGAGAAACTCCACCCAATTTTTTTATTGGCACATTTTGCCCGTTAGCTTGATGACCATTTGGACACCTCACCGAAAGTAGCTGATGGGGCATATGGGGTGTTTTTCAAAGAGGGCATTTTGCATAAAAAATGTTGTTGTTTTTTTTTAGCCACGCATGGTGACACATGCCTGTAATCCCAGTACCTGGAAGGCTGAGACAGGAGGATTACAGGTTCACAGCCAGCCTCAGCAATGTAGCTAGACTCTCAGCAGCATAGTGAGACCCTGTTTCAACACAATAAAAAAGGGCTAGGGGTGTAGCTCAGAGGTAGAATGCCCCTAAGTTCAATTCCCAGTACCATACAAACAACAACAAAAAAGGTTTATTTTGTTTTTGTGGTCTGTTTATGAAAACCAGATATTTGTGACCTTTTACAAATATCTTTGCCTCTGTCTTTGTTATGGAAATATCTTTGTTGCCAGGTATGGTGGCCTCAGCAACTTAGTGAGACCCTGTTTTAAAACAAGAAATAAGGGGGGGGCTGGGGAGTGTAGTTTGGGATAGAATGCCCTGGGGTTCAATGCCAGTGCAAAGAAAGAAAAGAGAGTGGGAGAGAAAGGGAGAGGGAGAGGGAAAGGGAAAGGGAGAGAGAGAGGGAGAGGGAAGAAGAGGAGAGGAGAGGAGTAGGGAGGGAGGGA
>PVLC010038748.1:0-14585 GCA_004027655.1 Graphiurus murinus | reverse complement strand
AAAAAAAACACAAAAGTATCTCTGCTCACTCCAAAAATATAAAAGGCAAATCTTGTCAGGGATTAAAAAAAAAAAAAAAAGAAATGACCATCAAAAGAACAGTTCATTGATAGTTGCTTTGGTCCAAGTTACGTTCTAGAGGCAATCCTTGTTCATTCTTTGTATTATTTGCAAGTATTAGGAAAAAAAGACAGTGTTTAATTGTCATGTGTTTGGAAAAACAACATCTTGTCCATAAGCGCTTCCTTTTTTTTTTTTTTTGCTATTTCTCTTACTGCTGGCTTTGTCTACAAATTGCCAAATGCCCAAGTTCACACGACAGAGGCAGATATTATGAGAATCTGTGAAGTAAAAGATCTTATCAGAAACATTTTTTTCAAATTCTACTATTTGATCACAGAAACCCAACTATACAAATAACAGGCTCGCTTTTTCTTGGACAGCTACATGGTTGGCTGTATGGTTGCTTTTTCAGTCCTATCAATTCCTATGGGTATTCAAGATACTATCTTGCTTTTCTTGGCTGCAGCCTTCCCTCTTGGAAAACATCTGGGCCACAAGGCACATGTTGTGTTTGAGATTATAGTGTGACGACCCTAGGAGGCCAAACAGAGCCTAGATAATACGAGAACAAATGTGGTGCAAAGTAATTCAACATTTCAGATGCCTAATAGATGAAAACAGCAGCAGGCTGTAGTTTCAAAAGAACAATGAAATCAGGAACAATAATTTACAGAGATCCAAACTGGTCTAACAGAAGAAAGGATATATGTTTTAATTTAGTAATTAACAACGTAGGAGCAACTGTTTACTTAAATAATTGGTGAAAAGCTATCACAATCATTACACTGAGTCTAACTGAGGTGTGGAAAAAGATTTTCTGGGAGTTTTATCAGGGATTGAAGCTCCTTGCAAATCTATATTCAGTGTTAATTTATAAATGCAACTAATTGTGTACATACTGCGAAAGGAGTTGGCCACAGGGGAGATAGGATAGGTGATTAAAAAATACATGGTGATGATGACATGATAGCAGGGTTTTTGTCTTAGTTTACAGTCTGATAAGGAAAAAAAAATCAAGTTCAAAAGTAACCATTATGAAAAGTTTGACAAATCCCTGTAGCTGGGAATGAAGGCAGCATGTTGTTCCATGCTTTGAAAGATGGGTACACTGTCAGTTAATAGAAACTGGTAATAGGGCAAAATATCCTTGGCAGGGTGAGTGGCACAGGCCATAACGGTCACAGGCCATTTGACAATTATAAGGAGTACTGAAGGACCATATGCCTAAGAGCTATACATTTTCTATGTAGTTTAGTGACAGTAGTCTTTATTTTTTCCACTGAAAATATTGGTAGTACTGAGTGCAGTGGTGCACACCTGTAATCCCAGTAGTTGGAAGGTGGAGACAGAAGGATCCCAAGTTTAATGCCAGACTCAGTAAGTTAGCTAGACCCTGTTTTAAAATAAATTTAAAAAATCTAAAGGGCTGGGGGTAGAGCTCAGAGGTAGAACATCCTCTGGGTTCAATCCCAAGTACAAGAAAAAATAAAAAATAAAAGGTAGCATTATGTTATTTTTCCTCTCATGGTTTTCCTTCTGATCTGCCATAAAAAGGAGTTGCTATTTTCTTTGTTAGAACTAGCCAGGATGAGGAGTACATTTCTCCTCCTGTCCTACTGGCCAGTGCATGTGCTGTGTGCATGCAATACCCTCGTGCAACTCAGTAAATAACAGAAGAAGGGGATATTTCAGGTGGTGGAGCTTGCTATGTGCAAGACATTGCCAACATGCTTTACATATAAGCTCATTTAAACTTCAAGTTCCATGAGGTAGGTAGTAATTTTAAGCCCATTTTCTGGATAAGGACACTGAGGTCCCAAAACATTAAGTAAATTGTCTAGAATCACTTAGCTCATAAGAAAGTATAGGCAAGAATTCAACCTAGGCAGTTTGTATTCCACTGTGCTTTTAAACACTTTAAAATATTGTCTGGGGATAGTGGTGGCAGAAAACATGGAAAAATACCATTTCTACAAGTAATGATACCACACCACACACAAACCCAAATATTTGGAATAAATTATCTTTAAGTAAAGTCTTTAATTCACATATTTGATAATAAAAGTCTTATACTACTACCAAAGATTGTGTGTGTGTGTGTGTGTGTGTGTGTGTGTGTGTGTGTGCACGCACACGCCCACGCGCTCGTGCGCACCCTGTTAAATACTCATGGATCCAGATTGACTGCAGCTATGATTATTTTCAATTTAACCATGTGCTGCATCTTTCACAATGCTTATGGTTTGGACCTTATAGTGTTCTCATGACCCTCATGTAAGAAGCCACAGTCCACCATTTCTAGGTGGATTCTGATTGTCTTTCCATGCAATCAGAGCTGAGTTCCTGCCTGAGCAGATTATAGCCTCAACTAATGGTTTAGAGCTTCTTGGTTTCCTCTGGTAATGGATCATCTGTCTAGTCTGACAGCCTTCCTAATGGCTCTTCCTCCTCACAGTGTGCTCAGGCTCATGTTTTGCTTTGCTAATCCCATGTGTGGATTCCAGTTCTTCCTTTATTCTTTTTCCTTCTGGAACAACTTCAAGTGACTTTAGAAGAAAGCATTCTGTTACATCTTATTTCAATGTACATATCTATTTCACCATCCGTCCATCCATCCGTCCGTCCATCCATCCATCCATCCACCCACCCACCCATCCATCTACTCGACCATCCATCATCTCTTGGTACACTTTCTTCCACCAAATGGTCCATGTAAACTTCTCAGATACCACAACAACCTAGCTTCATGTTGTTTTTTTTTTTTGGAAGAACTGGTATTGATTTTATATTTATATATTTATGTTTTATATTTACATATATATTTATATACATATATATATTTTATTTACTTATTTATTTTGTTGATAGGAATACATGCTATTCCATTGAGGGACCTTACATCCCCAGCCTTGATAATATATTTTAGTTTTACTAATTTTTTGTCTCATCACCTCTTCTTTGCTAAATGACGTTTATTACCTATTCTATTAGCATAGGTTGGTGTGCTGAAGGTAGTTGAATGTAGTTGATAGATCTTTATGTAGATCCGGATATTTAAAGGAAATATCAATAATCTCAAAGACTCCTGAATCTGGCATTCATCCAGGAGCTAGAATATAAAGAACTGAGCAGCTGGCTCACCATGCAGGCTCTTGTATACAGCTTCAGACCATTCACTAGGTTAATTCAATTCAGTTCCTTACTGAAGAGCTAACTGGCTACACTTCCTGTGCTTTGTGGCATCACTGTATCATTAATAGCCAGTGACTTGTCTTCATGTGCAGCTCTGAACTGGCCGGTAAGCTGAGCACATTTCCCTCCATCTCTTGTGAGTCAAGCATGGAGCAGATCAGCCTTCACCACATCTGGGGCTCCCTCACTCTGACTTCCACAGAACATTATTACAGAGGTGGCAATCCATCTCTTAGGGCATCCACCTGATAGAATCAGAAGATCTCCTCCAAAAGTAGTTATACAGGTTTATATCACCTCTTAACTGTGGATATCTCTGTGCCATAAATAACCTTGCATCTAAAGAAAAAATGTTGTGAGATCTTCTGAATTATTCCAAACCTGGAGGCTAACCTATTGGCCAATATATGTCTCTTCTCTCACCTCTTCCCTACTTCTTCCCTGACTTGACTTATTCTACACCTGAAAATCTCATTTAGCTGTCATGTTGGACAAAATATTATTATTTTTGGCTCTAACTTTAAAAATAGAATCCCTAGTGGGGTATACAAAAAACTATGTTTAATTTTTTTCCTTCACCTTCTTTGTTTCTCAGTGCAGACTCATAAGTTAGGTATGTAATTTGGAATCCTATTTTTTTTTTTTTTGCCATATGTTTTGGCTCCTTAAGGAAAGAAACAGAACAGAGTCATATTGATAACTTGAATCTACCACAATCTGATAGCACTACCCAGAAGTATAAAACTGAAAAGGTTTAATAACCTAGACTGGATCATGGGAAGAAATATTTAATACAGTGATTAAAATGATAAAAACACACTATCTTTCTCTTCTGTGCTACAATTTTATGATAAATCTGTTTTGAAGACAGTGCATCAAAATTACAGAGGAAATTAAAAAGTACTGTAAACACTAAAATGTGGTTGAAAGTAGTCATGGGTCAAATTCTCCTAGGTTCTCAAATTAGGAGTACTCCCTATTGGGACTGGGTTTTCTTGTATCAGTTTCTCTACCATTCCTCTTGGAGGAAGCCCTCCTTGCACTGTTCTGAACTTAGTTCACAGATGAAGCACAGAAGCACATTTTCCTCCACTCTTTTGTGTTCTTAGCTAAAGACATAAAACAGATTTTCAAAGTTCTTTGTAGATACTTTTTACCTATCATTGTTTCAAAACTAAAAACAACCTTAGAGACCCAAATAGCCTGTTTATATCTCACTAAAAATAAATTGTTTTCATAAGACTTTTTTTCTTTTTTGGTTCTGGGTATTGAACCCAGGGGTTCTCTACCTCTGGACTACACCACTAGCCCTATTTTTTTTTTTTTTTTTTTTTTGAAACAGGTCTAAGTTGCTGAGGATCTTGATAAGTTGCTGAGGCTGGCCTCAAACTTGTGATCCCCCTGTCTCAGCCTCCCAAGTACTGAGATTACAGACATGTACCACCATGCCTGGCTTCATAAGCAATTCTTAATGGAGGATGAAAATGGAGATGACTGGTGTGAAAACCAAATTTGCCTGGGATGGTGGTGGAGACGGGAAGGAGAGGTGTTTAGGTGAGTCTGAAACACTCTGCAACCCAAGATCCTGACAGTCTCTACAAGAGAATAGGACATCCCTCCCTTACTGTCATTCTAATTGAGAAGCACTGATTTAGACCAAGTCTCTACAAAAAAATAAATTAAGGCACAATGAGGCTGTGACTCCCAAAGTAATTAAACCAGTTTGAGCAGCAGAGATGAGCAGTAAATTCAGTCTTATTTACCCCTAGTCAAATAACTTTTCCTATAAACCCTATTTTAGTTATTTGTCCACATGTTGAATATTTAGTACTAATGAATTCAGTGGTGAAATAATCCTCCAAATTGATTTAATTTTTCTTTTATAGACATGTTCTTTGTGGTGATGGAAATATTCTGTATCTTGATGAATCAAGGCCAATATTCTGCTTGTGATATTATACTATGATTCTGTGGGATTTTACCCAGGGAGAACTGAGTAGAGTCTACAGGGGATTACCCCATGTTGTTTCTTACAACTATATGTGCATCTACAACTACCTCTAATTCAAAAAGAAGTTTTAGTTTCACAAATGTGTGTTATCTTTTGGATTTACCTGAAACTAGAATTACACATTTTTTTTCCTGAAAAGGCCAGTAGTGTCAAAACTGTCAAAAATTTATATGACCTACTTAATTACCTCTCTATTCTCAAAACTTTACTAGCTATCTCCCAATTAAATGTCCAAATGGAGACTAAATGTTAAAGAAAAAGACAGTATTAAGCATTTGCTAAAATTGTTCAAGTTTGAGAATTAGGAAGACTATCCCCATGCATATTTAAAGAAATTGCTAACTTAAAAATGACATTATAGGATTGTTTCCTCAAAGACCACTTCTGATAACTTTACTAATAGTACAAAAATATGTGGAGAAAGAAGGCAAAAGTACAGGGAAGGTGAAAACACCTCAGTTCCATTAAATGTAAATCATTTATTAATGTAGAGATAACTGACAAGTACAATGAGACCATATATCTATCCGAAAAATCACTTGCATTCTTAAAATTGGAATACCTCTTACAGAAAAAAGAACAAAACCTTTTTTACTTTTGATTAGATAGGTCAAAAGCAAAAATAGTTATAGCTATTCTTTTCTTAGATACTTGTCTTTTAAGTAAAATAATTCTTTAAATGTAAGTTATGTTTATACAGGTTTTGAGTGTGATCATGACAAAAATTCAAACATGGTATGTACCCTTTGTTTTTTTCCCCTCACCCCTCTGCCTGAAGAATTTTAGAGTTTATTTTTATTCAAAAAGCAAATAAAAAGAACATTGTTTCGTATAACTAAAACTTAGACGAGGTTCTTGGTTCATAATGCATCATGAATAAGCAGGAGACACTAGCAATATTCAAACTTATAACACATAACAGCTTTTCATCAATACAAAGGTAATGAAAGAGATTGCTGGCTTAGGAGAGAGCCCATTCTCCTAACCTTAAGCAGTGGGAGGGTTGAGAGACTTCCTCTATGCAGGAAGGAAGAAAAACATTAAGCTGAATTAGAACAAGGCAACCCTTCTCTTGGAAGCAGACAGGCTCCAATAAAACACAGGAATGGCAGAACCTGGAGTATGAGTATCTATTGTGAATGAACAAATGGGACCCTATTTTTGTCTTTATAAAAGCTGCCTGGCCTAAGTGCATTCAGCTTCTTTGGTGGTTCCTCCCTTTCCATATCTTTTTTCCAGAGAAACAAGTTAAGGTCAATTTGCATTTAGAATCAACTTCCAAAGACTGACACTGAATCCTCTTGCAAGTGCTTTTCTTTAAAGGGTGCTGTGCTACAGAGTTGAGAATTCCTGGCAGTGCTATAACCTGTGTTTCCTTGCTGTATGGCAATTTACATCAACACAAGCCCTGAATCCTGTCAACTAGCAAAACAGAGTAAATAAACATGGAAATAGACTCTGCTGGCTTTCAGTCATAAATTAAGAAATGGTGAGGTTTTCAAGTTTGTCTACATTTAACAACAACATGCTTCTTTATAGTGCTGATCCAAAAATTTAGAGCTAATTTTAAGAAGTCAGAATTCTTGTCATGTATGAACAATGGCTAAAACTTTTAGCCAAAAGAAATAAATTACAATTGCCTGCTCTAAATGGCTGTGATAATATTTACTATTATAAAGATAAAAGATTAAATATAAAGCATACTATAAATATCGTTGACATTGCTATTAGGATTTTTGTTGTTGTTGTTCCAGTTTATCTTTGACTTTTCTTAGATATTTGTCAAAATAATGTGTTCTATAAATCAGTTTAGATAAAGTTCATATTTTTATTCTAAACTAAGTTATTATAAAAGATAATTGCTTAAAAGAAAGCAATGTCTTTCTAAATACATTTTATACAAATTAAAGATTTACAACAGCTTTCAATTCTAGAAGTCTTACCATAACTACTTATTATTTTAGTATTTTATACAGAAGTCCTCCCTTATTTATGGGGGTATTCTAAAACCTAGAGTAGATGCCAGAAACCTCAGATAGTACTGAACCTTAGTTATTTTGTTTTCCACTATATATATACAAGTATGATAAAGTTTAATTCATAATTTATGCACAAAAAGAGATTAACAACAATAAGAAAGTAGAACAATTATAACAGTATTTTGGAATAAAAGTTACATGAATGTGCTCTCTCTCTCAAAATATCTTATTATATTATACTGTATTTTTGGACCATGCTTGACAATGGGTAACTAAAAACTCAGAAAGTAAACCTCAGATAAAGGAGAAAGGAGACTACATATAAAAATAAAAAGGGCATATACTTGGAAAATGCTACCTTGCTCATGGCAGCTGATAAAGATAGTCTAAGTGGTGGAACAGTCTTAACTCTGACTATAGCTCTGACTTCTAGAAAGGATCCAAGGTATTCAGGAAAGTGAAAAGTAGGCACTGAAAGCAGATGTTACATAATGAATGGTATGTTAGAGACTATTTTACTTGAGACTAAGTCTTAATAAACTCACAACATCTTTGCGCATCATAAAATTTCCTTAGTCAATTCATACTGAAAACAACCACACAGCTCATAAAACATTAGAAAAACAAAATCTTAATGTTGCAACAACAACTTGTACTTTGACCAATCTTCAGAAAAACAAACAAACAAAAAAAACCCCAGCATATTCTGGAGGAAACAGATAATATTGAAAGTAGTATCTAATTATTATAACATTTTAAACATAACCAAGGAATAAAAGTTCCCATTATAGTGCTAGACCTACAAAAACAAAAGAGAGGTTTACAAGATCCTGTGTGGGGGATACCATTTTTGGTTTATTCATTAGTACTCAGTCTAATAAATTTCCTTTAAAACCCTATATCCAGAAGTGAATAGGTATTCAGAGAACAACAACAGCAGCAAGACACCTGGCCCATCTCATGAGGAACACTGGATTTAAGAAATGTGTAGGATAGAAGCTGGGTGTAGTGGCGTACAGTGATCCCAGCTACTCAGGAGGCTGAGGCAAGAGGATCACAAGTTTGAGGCCAGCCTGGGCAACTTAGTGAGACCCTGTTTAAAAAAAAATGTTGGGGATGTAGCTCAGTGGCAAAGCACTTGGGGGAGTTCAATCTTCAGCAGTGCAAAATAAATAATAATCATAAAATTAGGTTATTTTAATTCAGGGCTTCTTTGTTCTTATTAGGCTAACGTGTTTTGTGACTCTCCAAGAGCAGAAAATAATTGCCAAACTTTGCCCATGAAACAATCTGCCCGCCTTAATTTTTGCTATGGCTCACATATTATGGGTTTCACTGAATTTGTTTTTTGAAATCCTGAGGTCACAAAATTACTATCTAAGCAATCAGGATCTTCTGTATTTGTTTGTAATTTTTCATTTGATTCATCAAATTAGTGTTCTCCATTAAATATGTATCACTTGGCTAACTTTGGGACCCTAACTTTGCTAGAGATTTCAGAAGAGCTAGAAAGAAAGCAACATAGGACTTGGGAGTTAAGAGTGGACTCTAGTGACAGCTGTGTCACCAACACTCTGTGGCTTTGGGGAGGTCAATTACCTCCTACAAGCATTCTTTTTCTCATCTAATACAAGGAATTTCAGCCAGGAAACACCAGTAACTCTTCCCAGGTGATTTCTGTGACAGCAAGGAGAACATGGGCATTTCCAATGAGGTATTTATTTCTCTAGTAATGGTGGATTGAGAGTGACAGAGTCCCACTGCATCCAATGCTGAAGTCAGCTTTCTCTATCAGGAATAAAGATGCCAATAGGTGCCAAACAGACTATTAACAAGTAATACATGATAATTTAGATGTCACATAATTTCTACAGGTGGTAGTTTTAATAACAAAACAGTTCTTAATTGGTGTTTGGTGTAAAGTTTCTGTTTCTTATCCATACTCAGACCAAAGTTACTTTACAAGTATAATCCTAAATAATATATGTCAACAGTTTTTCCCTAAGAAGCATAATGCTCAACAGTGTTACTCAAGAGATCATAAATGAAAGTGGTAATTTTTTACAGTGCAAATTAATTATTTTCTCAGGTAAACTATAATATGTTTAAGTCTATAATCTTGGGGTGAAAATACAATAATTTAATAAGAAAGAATAAACCACTCAGAGCATGATTCTATTAGTCAGTTGCATAGTTAGATGATTACTAGCTGAAAAGAAAACAGGAGAAGGAAGGGGGAAAGGAAAGGAAGGAGAGAGAAATGAAAAGAGGGAGGGAAGAAAACAGACAGGAAGACAGAAAGAAAAGAGACAAAGAAAGAAAAGGGGAAAGTCACTGGATTCTTACAAGTGTACCTGATGTTCATTCATTTGATTCATGGGTTTAGGATGTGATTCTAGATTCAAAGTAAACAGGCAAAGGCTATTTATTTGGAACTCAAAGGAATCAAAGTATTCTACAAATGAATGGATGAGAGCCAGCTGCCCAGGTTCCTCCCCACTAACTTCAGCACCATGGGTCAAACACTGGCAAATAGAAGGAGAGAACTCCCTACTTTGGCACATCATCAAATGCTTTAGTCACTAACAGGGATTTAATGAATTAGGTTCTCATGAATACACTGTATATTATCTAATATTCATGTTTAGGAGAACTGGAGAGAAACTAGAAAAGTTTGGAAATAAAGTATTTTAAAAACAGAAAATAAGTTCTTGTGGGTATTAATATACTGGATTTCTCCCCAACCCCCATGAAAAGAGATAGTAAGGAGAAAATAAGTATTTGCAAGCACATAACAAGCTACAGGAAAATGAAAAGAGAAGTAAATGCCCATTAGAATGGGAGATAAGTAAAATATAATGCTCTCTTTCCTGGTAGAATGAAATATACTATTCATGTTTTAAGTTAAACATTTCCCTTCAGGGAAATACATATTTGTGTTTATATTCTGTAAGCATATAATTCTTATATCACCAAGGTAATCTTACTAAACTAACCGCTCTAATCTCTCCTGCTAATAGTGCCATCACGATGTCTCCTTACCGAATTAAGTTCACATTCTTCACTCCAGTACTTTAAGTCCTTTACAATAAGGGCCTAACTTTGATTCCAATTTTATCTTCCTCTCTCTTCCCACGTGTTCTTTGCTATAAATTACCCATGTGCCTCTTATATAAAAAATGACTGCAGCCTTTTTTTTAACCTTTGTACTTTGGACTGTTTTTTCCAGTTCACCAAGGTTTACTTTTCAAAATTAATTCTATCCTATACCCTACCTCTCTCTGATGTATCTAACCAGATATGCTATCGTGTGAAGAACATTTGTTTTCTATTTTCCTCTCCTCTTTCAAACTCTTCACATTGTCTCTCTCCAGTCCTCTGAAGCCTCAGGAATCAGGTCGATATTTCATTATTTGTCTTAGGATATTCCTGCTGCAGTTTAATGTAGTTAAGCATAGGGACCCTGAACACCACTTGGCATCTGCTGCCTGTTAGCTTGGACGAGTCTATTTTTTTCCTTAAAAGAGAAACAGTAATAGCACCTAACTCCTAGGGTAGTTATGAGAATTACATTAGATGAGAAATGTCAAACACCTAGGCTTGGCTTATACATAAATATGTAAATATTCAAGGTTTATTAAATGAAGCTGAAAATTGAAAGCTTACTTGCAATACATGGTTTAGGTACAGGAAATCCTTGGTCTTAGTTTTGATTATTTCATGTTCACTTTGGGCATTTTTGTGTGTGACTCAAAATTTAATGTGCACATTAAATGCTGATTATAGGATAGACTCAAGAAACAGTCTATTCAGTTTTGAAGAAAAAGCAAAAACACATTATGGAAGTATTTTATAGAATAAACCTTTCAAGTCGGGCGTGGTGGCGTACGCTTGTAATCCCTGTACTTGGGAGGCTGAGATGGGAGGATCCCAGTTTGCAGCCAAGCTCAACTACTTAGTGAGGCCCTCCGCAACTTAGTGAGACCCTGTTTCAAAAATAAAGAATGAAAAAATATGGCTATGGGGTGAAGCTTGGAGGTAGAATGCCCCTAAATTCAATCCCTAGTACCGCAAAAAAAAAAAAAAAAAAAAAAAAAAAGCTTCAATAATAAGATGCAATGGTGGGTGACTTTCAGGTGTTTACTTCTTGGGGTATAGTACATAGAATTTTTGAATATTAAATGTTCAGATCTGTTTTCATATGCATATAGAGTATTGCTTGTCTGTATTTAGGAGTCTAACAGTAAAGGCGAAACAAGATATTATCTTGGATTTCTTCCTGGCTCAATATACAATGTGACTAAGTAAAACAGACCACATTCCTCGGTAGCTCTTAGGTTCTTGTACTGATGATAGGGGAAGGCAGAGGGATACAGTGAAGGTGACTTTTTTATAACATGTAAATAATATGTAAAGAAATAAGGCAAAGACAACTCAAGTTAAAGTGTTAAAAATCTAGATATTTGCTAATGTTGCTTAATGCACATGAATGAGGTCCTTAGTAGAATAAAAATAGCTTAATTTGCTAAGATTTCTTTTTTTATTGTAATAATTCGTGCTTTGTATTTATACATTTTTGTTAGGTACAAATTGATAAAGACAAATGTGCACACATTTCTCATCTGACCCTATCCCCAATTCCCACCCCGCTCCCTCCCCCTCCCTCCCTCCCTCTCAAGTTCAGTTCAGTGAGTGATCTTGATATAATTGTGTAAGTACATCATGTGCCTTAGTATGCTCTTCCACCTCTACCCCCCGTCCATTCCCTTCGGTTAAGTCTACTTCTTTGTTTATCGAGGGTCTCTACTTTTTCATCTGGGGACCCTCTTATGTCCCATCTACTCCCTAACATCCGCATATTAGGGAGAACCTATGTTTCTTTACTCTTTGTGACTGGCTAATCTCACTTAACATAATGTTTTCCAGTTGCATCCATTTCCCTGCAAAGAACATGATTTTGTTCTTCTTTATGGTTGAGTAAAATTCCATTGTGTATATATCCCATAATTTTGTAATCCATTCATCTGTGGATGGACATCTTGGCTGCTTCCATAGTTTGGCTAATCACCTTATTACTTACAAAAAGGAATCATGAATTTTGATTAAAGAAAATTTCCAGTGCTTTTGTCACTTTTTTTTTTTTTTTTCGCAGTACTGAGGATGGAACCCAGGGGCATTCTACCTCCGAGCTACACCTCTAGTCCTATTTTTTATTCTTTTATTTTTGAAACAGGGTCTCACTAAGTTGCAGAGGGCCTCACTAAGTAGCTGAGGCTGGCCGTGAACCCGGATCCTCCAGTCTCAGCCTCCCAATCCCAAGTGCTGGGATTACAAGCGTGCGCCACCACACCTGGCCTTTTGTCACATTTTATCAGTAAGTGATTTTCAAAATGTAAAATGTAGCATATGAGGATATTAACAAATTTAAGTTTATTTGATCATAATTTTCATTAATATGTACCTGGAATATAGTGTGCCTTGAACACAGTGGGTCCTCACTTATAGAAGTGCTCAAAAGATGTCTTGACCTGAGACTTTGAAATCTTAAACATGTAATTCCTGTTAACTTTTTTTTATACCCTTAAAGTCCCTACCACATTTATATAATGCACCTTAATGAATGGGTCACTATTTTCATGTCATATAAATTAAATCATTAGGCATGCTTCTATAAAATTAATTTTCTATAAATGTTCTAACTTTGCTCAATTGAAACATTTGTATGGGTGACAGTTTTCCAAGAGTTACATAATGAAATCTTATTTACAAGATGTTTTCCAAACAGTTGAAAAACGGTTTTGTTTTTCTGGTTAATTATTATTTCATCACTGTGTAAAATAAAAAATGTTAGTATAAATACAGTCTTCATGTAAATCTGTGCTGCCTTACTATACTTTATAATATTGAGAGGACTTCACTATTTTCAATTTCTAGTTATTAAATTTTAAAAATATGATTCAACACACGAAAAAATGCAGGGGAAGGAAGAGGACAAAGTGAATTAGGGTTAATAAAGAGTTTCTAAAGGCAGAGATTTCATTGTGCTTAAAAAAAGAAAAAAAAAGATTTTTTGCATAGCTTGTCTTTGAGTGTAGTATACACATTGACTGCCCTGTTCAAACATACCAGCACTGATATTTTACATTTACTCACTTCTGTCCTACAGCAATTATCTATAAAATCCATTATGCAGGTTACCAGGAAACCTTAATCAGTATCTATGGCAAGACTGATACATTTTTCATTAGCACTGCTAGTTCCTACTCTCTTCCCTGAAAAGACAGGGACTTCTAAGCATCTGCAGTGGACCAGCATTATTTAATACAGAGTAATGGAAAGAGCATTGCTTTGCAATCAGAGGGATCTGATTTTCCATCTTTGGCTTCAACATATATTAGTATTGGGTTCTTGTGATTTTTATGTAACATCTTGAATTTTGAATTTCTTATGAGTAAAACAGGGATAATGGATATAATGTATTTAATTATACTTTGTTGAAGAGTAAAAAAATACCTCATTCATTCATTCATTCATTCATTCAATACACTAAATGCTTTGGATATGAAGATGTAAAAAAGAAGACTTTTATCCTCCCAAAGAAACTTACAGTTTAATAGAGGGGGAAAAAAATGAAGAAGTTTACAAGCGTATAATAAGCTTTGGTCCAGGGCACATTTGGAGTAAAAAGGGAAGGAAAAGTTAATTCTACTTGTGAGAAGGATATCAAGTTATCTTTGGCTAGGTCTTTAAATTTTCAGTCCTGTGCTTAGTAAATGGTTTTCTATTGCCATTAACATCATCAAGGGTATCTATATCATCTCCCTCCATTGAGTAAAATTCTTTATTTCCATTACCAATGGCTAAATATACATGTTCGTTGAAATCCTATTCTCATAGGTTCAAACTGCATTATGCCTTACAAAATAGATCTGTTTAAAATGCATTTGGAATCAATTCACTGGAACTGATCTATGAGAATGATCCATCCTTACTACTTTTCTGGGACTTTTCCTGGATTTAGACCCCAGAACCTAGAACTCCCTCCACCAGTTTTAAAACTGAAACTATCTGTGGCTGGGAACTTTTCCAGTATTGAGAAAACACAGCAACTGGTTACCCTAGATAAATGGGAATGGCCAGGAGAGCTTGAATTAGTGTGTTCACCATTCTATCCACAGTGCATTCATGTAGAAAACATGAAACCGGAGATAATTTCTAGTCAACCAACCATAAAACACATTAACAACAACCTTCGATACAGTAACTATGTTAGACACTATATCTAATTCAATTTATTACCTTAATTCATAGTTAAATGCAATCAAAGGTAAAGCTGCAGT
>PVLC010038747.1:0-14588 GCA_004027655.1 Graphiurus murinus | reverse complement strand
AGTACCACATGCACAAAACATTGCTATGGAAAATATCAGCAAAGAAAGAAAAAAAATGACAAGTAGCCAGTTAATGCCTTCTCCCTTGTCCCAATTTCTGATGAGGAATAATAATAAATAAAAATTCAAAACAAAACCTGCTCACATTTATTGATAATTCTGTTTTTGTGACTATTATTCCATTATTCCATTTTTGAGGAAAATTATCATTAGGTAGATGTTTATAGTGTTTTATACTAATGATGATTATTAGGAAAAACTGTAAATGTTAACAATCATTGAAATATTTAAATATGGGTAGTTATTTTGACTATTAGACCGAATGCATCATCTCCTGGCATTTCCCAGTAACATCTACTCCTAAAAATATTACAGTACACCCCCATGCAGTATACTCCTAAATTAGTGTTTTTCAGACCAATAATGCAGTGTGTTTATATCTTAAGGTAACAGTGACTCATTTTTGTCACCATGGTTGTTACTGGCTGTAACTATGGAATGCATTGTCATGGACACCACTTTGGCCCCTCTTCCCTCCCCCATTAAATTCTCTCCAGTGCTATTACTGAAAGACAAGAACTAAGGAAAATCATTTTACCAAATGTATAATGACAAATTATAGAATCACCCGAATGTGTGTATAGAGAAAACTGTATAGAGATAAATGAACTCTCACTGGATAAAGTTAAGTATAAAAGATCAAGGAAACAAAACACATGTTTTGCTTTCTGTTTTGTCATTTGACTTTATCAGTCTGTACTAGCACAAACTGTAAAATGGGAAGTGACTTGAACATGACAGCTTTGAATGCTGCCCTAGAATAGGAGGTCAGCCTTAGCCTGGGTAATTCATTAGGGAAAGACTGTGTTAGAGATATTATTGGAACATCACAATATAGAGCATACAATACTTTTGGGGTGTTTGAAATCCAAATTATAGGCTAATGAATAAGGGAAATATTGTACAACTTTTTTAGAATACATTCTCCCTTAGAAAAAACAGCCATAATTATAGACACTCTGTAGGTGGAAGTGCTCACACAATCACACATTTTATGGTAACAGAAAGGGATGAAATGCTAAGGGATACACTTAATCTGTAAATGTGACCTTAAGATTCCACAAAATGCTTCAGACTAGCATTCTCCTAAAATGTGACTTAGTACTTTTAAGCACACACACACACACATACACACACACACACACACACACACACACACACACACACACACACACCCCAGACCTCCTAAGTCCCAGCAGCCCTCAGATATTCACTAGATTGAGTCAATTCTGATTCCTAGTAGGAGAATCAATTAGGTAAGGACTCCTGTGCTTAGTGTAAAAATTCCAAAGCTTAAGGAATGGCTGCCCTCTTCAGTTAGAACCAGGTTTAACTCATCCTTGAAAGTCTTTCCATGCTGATTCCTTGGTGATACTTTGTCTCATACTGATTTCCTTTCAGAGAGGTCTTGATTTTATAGGCAGGATCCATCTTTTTCTCACAAGTAGGTTGATTAACACTATAGATTCCAGCCAGGTACTTGGGAGGCTAACACAGAAGGATGACAGGTTTGAAAGTTGCTTCAGCAACTTAGTGAGAACCTCAGCAACTTAGCAAAATGTTGTTTAGAAAATGGAAAACAAAATGGGGCTTGGAGTATAGTTCAGAGTTAGAATGCACTGAGTTCAATTCACCGTACCTCCACCCTCCAAAAAGTATAGATTCCTTGACATCTTCCTAGTCTAACATAGAGTTGGACCTAAGAATCCATATTTTTAACAAGCATCCAAAGATTTCTAACACAATCAGGTTTATATTTCCATTAACTTGAGATAGGAAGGTATCATATTTTGGATACTGGTATGTAAAAGAAAGTTTATAGAGTACTACATGTGACTTGACAGTTTCCAAGTTGCTCTTTTAAACTTCATTAGGATCAATGTACAGTGATATTGAGACTCAGTAATTCAGAGTATAAATGGCCTGGTTCTTTCAGTAGAACTGTATCAGGAGGACATTCCTGGGGCAGTTTGCTTTGGATATTTAGAACTATGTTGTTGCAGTATTTCAGGTGGAATCTGAGTCCAGTGTCTGGTTAGAGGGACTTTTGAAATTGCCACATTCATGGGAATGGGACAGGCTTAACTTCCTAAATAAATCTGGAGACTTCAGAACATGCTTCTGGAGAAGAGTTCTGTGGTCTCTAGTGGCATTGCTTTTTCAACTATCTATTATCATTTCTCTTTGAATCTCACCTTCATGGCTTATTGATTGTGTGACATGGGGAAGTTACATAACCCTCAAGGCTTTAACTTTCTCCACTAGAAAATCATGCCCAACAATATCTATGGCTCAGGCTAAGTCATGGGACACCCCACAAGGATGTGTTGTTCCTAGACCATGTCTGTAGTCTTCATGAAGACTCTGCAGTAGTGTTTAATAGTACCACTTACAGAGGCACAGATAATAGAAGTGGCTTACTCCTTGCACCAACCACAGCCAGGTCTGACTCCAAACCCTGATGTCTTGTTCTTTTCCACCAATCTATGAGCACAGCAGCACCCAGGTGGCACTCAAAGAGTGCTAGATTTACCCACTTCCTGCCCTGCACACTTCTTATTACATTCTTTTTTTTTTTTTTTTTTTCATCTCCAATAAGCGATTTTGCAGCTGTGCCAGCCACATGCTGATTTTTTTGGTCTTTTTACAGTTTTGACAGCCTTCGTTAAGAAAGAAAAAAACACCCCCATCCCCCAAAGAAAAACAGAAAACAATAAAGGATCCATGAGTCTTGTCATTCATACTTTCAGAAGAACAGAAATACTTCTGGGAGCCTCTGAGACATTAAGGTGGGGAGAGGGCAGACTCTAGGTTTTTGAGTTTGAAAAAAAAAATGTTATCAGATAAATGTTAGTTCTGAGGCCACTTCTACCACCCAAGGTGTGAGTAGGCTCATTGACCCCCAAAAAGCAAGGGTGGAAGGCACTAGCAAAAGCCTTTCCAGCCCGTTTCTCCACTAGGTCTCTTGCTGCCCACCCTCTCCCCGCCCCCACCCTCCTTCAAGCCTGTCTCAGTGCTGGGGAGGATGCTCCTAGCCAGGTTCGGGAATTCCAGCCCCGGAGGAGGTCTAACTTGAGGCTGCCATAGCGCTGGGGACTGAGTGTGGGCTGGGGGTCACTTCAGCTTGAGGAGGCCCCTAGCGCCGCCGCCGCCAGGGGCTCCTAGGTGACACAGAGCGCTCCCGGAGCTGGGCCGGGCTGGCAAGCGCCGCGCTCCCGCCTCCCTCCGCCCCTCCCTCCCTTCCACCCCGCTGGCCCGGCCAGCGCTCCGCTCCCCACGGTGACTCTGGATTGCAGCAGGCCACTGGCTTTTTACCAAACCAGAGCTGCAGTATTTTTTTTTCTCTCCCCCCCACCCCCCTCTCTTCAGAGGGAATAATTTCAGCCCCCTTCAGCTAGCATGACAATCTTGTGTGACTGGGACGAGTAGGCGGGCACATCCTTTTACATGCTAATACTGCCCCACCTCTTTTGAACCCTCCTCTAAGCGCCTTGCTTCCTTTTATTTTTATGATTTTTCCCCCTTTTTCTTTCTTCTTCTTTTTTTTTTTTTCTATTTTTTTCTTTTCTTTTTATTTCACCTCCCTCATATCCACCGTAAGGGGAGGGGGGAACCCTTCCAGGTCTGTCCCTTCCCCCACGTCTTGTTCCCCAGGGAGGCGAGACCCCGAGACTCTCCGTACTTGCCCACAGCTTTGCTTTCACCTGGGCTCCGGGATGGCTGCGCCGGGCGCAGGCGGCCGCGATCGGAGCGGTAGCTCGGTCTAGGCTGTCGCTCCATGTGCTGGCCGAGCACCGCGTTCGGGTCCCCCAGCGAGCTGCCACTGCCGCAGCCAGAAAGGAATGTCCCCTGTTGTTAAGGACCCTGACTGTTTTACACCAATGATTTGCCACTGCAAAGTTGCTTGCACCAACAACACTCTGTCGTTGATGTTTGGATGCAAGGTAGGACGAGGGGTTCGTATCTTTTTAATGCATGCTGTCTCCCTTGGGGGAGCGAACAATTCCTTTTGTTGTTTATGTGTCTGCCTGTTGGGAGAGTGACAATACCTGCGACTGCTCTGCCCTCTCTGGGAGCCTGCTGGATTTGGGAGCCAGGAGAGCCCAATGTTTTTCCAGAGTCCGATGTTGGACTGATAACTCGATGGTGACAGGACCCAGTCTCTAGCATACAGAGGCTTCGGAGAGCAGATAAGCCTCGGAGAGGGGGCGCCTTAGGTGGCTTTTTGCTTGGGATCTTCCTTAAGCATTTAGCTAGTGCCTGAGCTCTTAGCCACTGCTTTGGAAGCTCCTGAACTCATCACAGATCCAAACCACCTACAGCTGGCCCACAGGCATGTGTACCTGGGATGGTAGGTGTATTCCAGGTGAAATTCAACACATTGTTTTGCAAGTTAGCCCTTTCCAAGATGAAGGACTTATTTTGATTTTATACAGAAATTCTAGAGCTAAGCTCATGTTCAGCCCCAATTGTGTGATTGTCTCTAAGTGCAATCCACTTGAAATCAACAAACCAATATTTTATCAAGAGGTGGCACCGTTCTTGGTGAAGTTTGTAGTGAATAACTGTCCTGCCCTGGAGTTTTGTAAAGGTGATTGATGTTCCCAAGAAAATGAGGTTTGAACGTTTTTGAAGCAGGTTGCCATTCATCGATCCCTGTCTGGAATATGTAAACAAAGCTTTCTTGTTGGACTTGATGCACACTCTGGGAAAGATTCACAGAGCTTGCTGTTTGAAAAGTCTTAGCCCATGAGTGGTTTGAGTACTTACCCCTTGCTCCTAGGTACAAGCCTTTACTTATTACAAAAACCTGGTGGGTTCATTCAGCCTGTTTATATAAAATACTTCTTGTGGCCACTATGATGACTCTCTAAGGAGGATAAGAGGTGAGCTTCATCTGAGAAACTGAAAATTCACTTCTGTAAGTGAATAGAAATCACACTATCCCCATTGTTCTGAAAAGATAACACCAGAGAATGAATCGGACAGCTGGTAAGCACCTTAGGCTACAGTAAAGTTAATGAAACAGACACATTCAACTTCATGGATAGTGTTCAGAGGTGTAAGCTTGACGGAAAAATTGAGAGTCAGGATTGTCTTATAGTGCCTATGCCTAAAGAATTTTCTCTTTTCTTGGAGCCTTAGGTTTTCTTCTATAAAATGAGTAATGTAGAGGAGATAATTTCTGAGATCCTTCTAGCTTAACCTTCTCTGGTGATGTATTTTTATAAAACTTAATGGTAAAGTTGTTGCTAAACATTTATTTTTTATTCAATATGATAGGTTGCATTTTAGGATCAGCTTCAAAAAATTGCTCATACTAAAGAGTAGTTAGAACCTTCTTTTAAGCCCCCCCCCCAAAAAAAAAGCCTTAGTATTGTCGGAGATTTATGTCTTCATCACTGTCAGGAAGAAACAAGTGAATGAACAGCATCAGTAACTGGTGACTAACTCCCTGCACAACTTGCCACCCCTTCTGCATGCTTCTGTGTACTTCTAACTGCACTTAAAGCAGTATTTTAGCAATGGCTTCTCTTTAAAATCCATTTCCTGGAACTTAGGAGAATTGTTTCCTCATGCTAAATGCTTGTTAACAAAGGTGAATTATTTGTCAAGGGAAATAAAACAAAAGCTAATGATCAAATAAGATGAGCTGTTGGTGTGGAGATTATTGCTGAATATGGGCTTAACTCTTAAAGTCCACTTTAAAAGAAGTTTCTTTTATGCTGTTATATTGTCCCCTGATTTTCTGAAGCTATCAGGGGAATTGCTATTAACAAATTTACTTTGTGAAAGATATTCAGGTCAATAGAGTGAAATACCTAAACCAGGTGTATTGGTTGACATTGTTCTTTGGAAAATAAATTAATTCTTTAAAAATAAACTGTACTTTTAAAGGGTCTATCCCATCCTCTTTTGCCAACAATTTGAATACGATAATTCTCAAAATCTCTATCTAATGGTATGGACATTATAACCATACTTCTCATAGTTAATGTAAGGGTCCCCCAGAATCTTAGATGTGGAAAGAGTACTGGAATTTTCCACTGTAGCTTTTCTCTAGCGAAGTTCGTACAGAGCTTTCTTACAGAAACAACAGAACACAGCATAGAAAACTTGCCTTTCCATAATTTGGAACAAAACTAGATTTCAGCATACTGGGTATATGATTTCTCTACGGCTCAGCTTTTTCACATATAAAATGTTCACAGTAATAACTATTGCATTATTTGTTACTGTGTATTAGCATAAACTTTAAATGAGATACATGCAGTGTTTAGAATGTATTCATTCATCAAGTGATTGGTGCTTTTATATGGGCTTGGTTATTTTCATAGTTCCACTGAGGGGGTGGGGCTTATCACTGGTAGGAAGAAACTCTTTCACTGCTAAAATATTTTGTGTTCATTTTTATCTGTGAGCTATTCATTTTTCTCAGTTAGGTTTCTATATTCATGAAAGATCATATGAATACATATAAACTATTTATATATTGGTAGAACATTTACAAAATGAATTGCATTTACTAAAATTAATGAAAAACTTATGCCTTTATTTCATTCCATCAACAATATTCATTAAGCACATGACTAATGCTAGGCACTGGTGACAAGGTCATAAACAGCTCCTATACTTTACACTTTCAAAGTTAAATAACTATATTTCTTGCAATATTGAGTTAGGGAAAGGTAAATAATAATGATTCCAATTGAGTCTTTGAGGAATGTTATGGAAAAAATTATGGAGACATGCTATTCAGGAGCTTTTGAGAACTTAGACTCATTCAAATATTACCTAGGAAGTATAAAAATAAGATTCTTAGGATGGATCTTATTTTCTTTCCTGGAAGATAACATGGCAAAGTCTAAAACCATGCTTATGTGTATGCCAGACTGTCAGTTTTTAAAACACTATCTTTATAATCCCAAAGCTAATATTGGTTTGAAGTATGCTCAGGAACTTCAGAATTCAAAGCAGAACTCCCATTTTAATTTATTTTGTCACTTAGGACAAAATAGGGTCCAGGACCCTTCTTGCAGCACACTGACAGTCATTCTATTTAGCTAACTAACTATATAAACACGGAGTGTCTTTCTGTGCTAGGCTCTCTCCCAGATACTGTGATTAAAGGATACAGATACTAATGTAAGTATAACACCATTCCTTTTTTTCCAGGAAATCCAAGTGTCCTGAGAGAAGCAATCGTACTCCCTTCCCTAAAGTTCAGCAACCTGACCTTAAGTTCTCATAAGAAAAAACTAAAATACCTTTGTTCCAAAGAGTTTTCCCATTATATCAATCCTCTTTTTTCCCCAGTCCATTGATGTTATCATACAACAAGATTTATGGGCATTGACTTCTCATGGAAAAGGAGGATTTCTAAAAGGCTTATCTTCTTTCTCTCCTAGTAATTTATGTGTCATTATCAGAAAATAGGCATCAGCTTTACCTTCACTTAACTCTTTTTCTCTACCTGCAAATATCCACATTCTGAATGTAACTCTGAGGCCCAGACTATGTATTGTTTTTCTTTTCATTATCCTATCAATAGCTCCATTGCAAGGATCAGCAGTCCCTGTGTATCCCCCTCCTCTTACTCTCCTTTATCTAGACACCAATATTTCCAAGGCAAAAACATATAACCAGAAAAGGCAGAATATTTGTTAGTTCTTAATATTCCAAAATTACTTTTAAACTGCAACATTCACTACAATTATTTGTTTTATTAATTAAAAGGAAGATGTAATTGGCGTGTGATTCATGCTAAAAATGGGCAAATGACCTAAATAGACATTTCTCTAAAGAAGACACATGAAAAAGTGCCCAACATCATTAATCATCAGGGAAATGCAAATAAAAACCACAATGAATGATAACTTTATATCTGTTAGTATGGCTATTATAAAAAAAGAAAAGAGATAACAAGTGAGATGAAGAGGTAGAGAAAGTGGAACTCTTTACACTGTTGGTAGGAATATAAATTGGTACATCTATTATTGAAAAACAATATGGAAGTTCCTTACAATATAAAAGCAGAACTATCATATGATCCTTCAATCTTCCTTCTGGAATACACCCAAAGGAAATGAAATTGGCACATCATAAAGACATCTGCTCTCTCATCATTGCACATGATTCGCAATAGCAAGGCATGGAAAGAACCTAAGTGTCTATAAACAGGTAAATGGATAAAGAAATTCTGGTGTGTGTGTTTGTAGACATAAACATACATATTTTTAGATACTCTCATACATGAGGCAATTGTAACATAGAGGATGTGGATATATTAGTTGGCTTGCCTATAGTAAGCAATTCACTATATATAAGTTTAACACAGCATCATGTTGTACACCTCAAATGTGTACAATTAAAAAAAAAGATATATTGCCTAGACTTTAGGAAATCTTTCTTCCAACAGCCACTTGTTAATATAAGAGCTCAAATCATTAAATCGAACCATTAAGCCTTTAGGCCAAATAATTTGACTTTAATATTCTCCTTGATGTGTGAAGATGCATTAAGATAGAAAAAAAAGTTCTTGAAAATTATGTGAAATCAGCTGGGCTCAGTGGTGCACACTTATAATCCCAGCATTTGGGAGGCTGAGACCAGAGGATCTGGGTTTGCAGCCAGCCTCAGCTGCTTAGTGAGGCCCTCTGCAACTTAGTGAGACCCTGTTTCAAAATAAAGAATAAAAAAATTAGTACTGGGCTCTAGCAGAAGTAGAATGTCCCCAGGTTCAATCCCCTGTACCATAAAAAGAAAAAGAAAAAGAAAATGGTGTGAAATCCTGTAAAATGTTTTTCCCAAGGAATATTTGGACATTTCATAAATTGTCCTACTCCTTAAAAGTAAAGAATCATGTGGTAGAAAGAAACTTCCTTTCTTCTATATGGTGACTCTCCCAAAAGAGAGAAGAGTGAGAGTGAAAAGGAAAAAAAAACTAGAAAAAAAGAAGGAATTCAAAGAAAAAAGGAATGAATCCAGGGACTAAAGAATTAAAGGGAAAAGGGGAAAGAATCTGGTTTGATTAAACACCTAAGGGTTACCTTAGGTGCTTTACAAGTGTTATTTCTTCCAACCCCCATAGTTATCAGGCAAGCAGGGAAAATAGCTAGGAAAGGAAAAAGGAGGATAGATGAAGACAATGAGACAGTGGGTCCTGAGTTCCTAACCTACAGAGGGTGCTGTTACATTCCCCCAACATCAGAAGGATTGTCAGCACCTGCCTGGTGGACAGCTCCCCACCACATTGACTTTCTCCACCTCTAGCAGAACTCTTTTTCTGACGGGGAAGTATGCAACAGAGAAGTGGTTCTGTTTTCTCATTCTTTATTTATTTAAATGGGGAAAACTTTATCCCCAAAGAGTTATGAGCTCAAGTGATTCATCAGTTAGTATATCATTGTGTATGTTTTTGTCATCCAGAGAACAGTTTTTACCTGTGTCTTTTGAATATTGCAAAGTTAGACTCTTTGGGTTCATGCTTTGTTTTTGTTTTATAGTAATATAAGTGAATTGAAATAAATTAGAACAAACATAAATTAGAAATGAAAACAATTAGAAGATATTTATAGTTCCAGACCCATAAGACTAGACAAATATTGTTAAAAATCTAGTGTATATTTTCCTGGTTTCTCAGTACTATTTTCTTATTGTTCTTCTATACATAGGTTGTTTGAAAATGTTGTTGCAATTCAGTTGCATTTATATTTGAATATATTTAGTTTATATTGGACTTTGTGAACATGTTTTAATAGCTATATAATAGCTAGGCATCCTTATATTTGTATATTTAGGTTTCCCCTGCCCCCAATTTTCTACTATTAAAAACAAAATGAAAATCTTGGGAAATTAATCTGTTTAGGATTTGAAATTATTTTGGATAGGACATAATAAATAAAATCAATAAGTCAGGCATTTTTAAAACATTAAGATAAATGATGATGGGTACTGATACATTTATTTTAAAGATAGCTGTATAAATTTGCACTGCCACACTTATATGTCATAGCATTCTCCAGATTTATATTGTTTACTTCTACTTTATAGATATATAAATAAGAGGCAATCTAGTTTATTCTTTGTGAATAGGATTAAAATATTTTTAGACTTTAAGTTAATAGGTGCCTCATGACTATTGGTGTGTCTCAGCTTAAGAATATTCATCTGGGTGCAGTAGCATATCCTATAATTCCAGTACTTGGGAGGCTTATACAGGGAAATTGCAGTTTTGATGTCAGCCTCAGCAGTTTATCAGTGCATTCAGTAATTTAGTGAGATTTTGTTTCAAAATAAAAAATAAAATAGGGCTAATGGTATAGATCAGAGGTAGAACACTCCTAGGTTCAATCAATCCCCAGTACAAAAAAAAAGGAATATCTAATATTCAGTGTCAGATATAGTGGGGCCTGCTTGTAATCCCAGCTATTTAGGGGGATGATGCAGGAGGATCAAAAGTTCAAAGTCAGCCTGGGCAACTTTCCAAGACCCTGTCTCAAAATTAAAAACTAACTAAATAAAAAATGCTAGGAATGTAGCTCAGTGGTAGAACACCCCTAAGTGCAATCTCCAGTATCCTTCTACACAGAATACTTAATATTCAGTGGTTCTGAATGTTTAAGATGTATACATTAGGGAGATAGCTATTTACATTATTGAGGCGTCAGTCCCTTTTACAACACACATGCTGCACTGCTATGCAAATATCACCTCAGTCCTCACAAAGACCATTTTCAGACGGGCATATTAATTATCCCAATGTTACATATGGGGAAACTGAATGATGAATCTTTATTGAGATTGTTAACATTTCCAAAGTCACATGACTTCTAAATAGCAAGGCCAAAATTTGAAAGCAAGCAGTTCAAGTCTAGAGCCTATGCTCATTTCCAGAATAATTTCAGTATTCTTTCAAATAGCAAGTGTCTTCCTATAAGCACCTTTGAGCTATAGTTTAATTTGCAAACAGATAGTTTACACACCTTTCTGGGAACATACTTGAATTTGAATGTGAGGCACCACTTGTTAGAGGACTCAGCCTATTGTACATACCCTTTCTTCTAGGAGAAATTTGATCCAACAAACCATTTTTCATAGTATTCATGCTCTCATTTTCCACATGAGGTTACTAAATCATATAGACAGGAGGTGTCTTGCTCAAGGTCACACAGCAAGTCACAGAGTCATAGCTGCATCCAAGTCTCCTAGTTTCTAACTAGTGTTATTCTTTCTGTGTCAGACATTCTAACTATGAACTCAAAGTTCTGAAAACCAAGGTGAGGAAAGAAACTGACACGTTTTATCTCTAAGAAGCAGGAAAAAATCATACTCTCCTAGCAGGACTATTGTAAAGGTTAAATTGTATATCAAATCTGAAAACATTTAGCATAATGTCTGGCATGTGATAAATATTCAATATATGTGTTTTTTTCCCATATTATATTAAGGCCACTTTGCATAGCAGTGAAGAAACGAACTGGAAATTGTCAACAAAATAGAATCCAGTCAAGTACACTGAAACTCATCCACCAGCAAGTGGAATGTATTAAGGTGTTTTAATGCTACAAATGGAGAACCTGGAAGTTTATATAATTCACACCCCATAAAAAAAAATCCTAGATTAAACCTGACCCAGAAAGAGAAAATGAAAAATGAGCTAATGAGAGAAGCAGTTGCTGACTGTCCCAAACAGTCAGCTGCATGGGCCTCATGTCGCCTATGACAAAGTACACTTGCCAGTTCAAGGTCTTTTAAAATTTCTATTGTAAATAAAAAAATTTAAAAAGAAAACTCTATTTTTTGTTGTGGTACTAAGGATTAAATCCAGGGGCATTCTACCTCTGAGCTGCACCCCCAGCCCTTTTTATTTTTTATTTTGAAACAGGGACTCTCTAAGTTACCATGGGATAGCCTCAAACTGAGATCCTCTTGTATCAGCCTCTTGTATCAGTACAAGGGATGCACTACCACACTCTACTGAAAACCCTAAATATTAAAAGATAAAAATTGTTTACTCTTATGCTGCCATTAAATATGTTCACAAAAAAAGGAATGTTATATCAAATTCATGATCCTGAAAAGTTCACATTTTATGGAGACTTTTTTGCTTTGTCTTCACTTTTGGAGATGTTCTAGTAATGTTCCAAAGTTCACATGGTGAAATCACCCCAGTTCCTTCTGAATTAAATTACCTCTGGACTCCTATGGTACCCAATACTTAATGCTTTCCCTTTAGTTGTACTATTCAGTTGTAACTTCTACTCACTTGTCTGCCATCTGCACTGTGAGATCTATAAGGACAGAGACCATATCATATCATTTAGAATAGTGCCTGAAAGATCCAGTAAATAGAACTGTTACTGTTCCACAAAAAGGCAGTCAATAAATATTTGTTGGATAAATTAGTGAGGTATACAGGTGCCCATAAATGTTTACTGAACCTGGTGTGGTGAGGCACACCTGTAACCCCAATACTTGGGATACTGAGACTGGAGGATTGCGGGTTCAAGGCCCTCCCCAATTTAGTGAGACCCTGTTTCTAAACAAAAAATAAAAAGGGCTGGGTGTGTAACTTGGAGTTAGAATGCCCCTAGGTTCCATCCGCAGTAACACACACACACACACACACACACACACACACACACACACACACAGTTTATTGAATGGATGAGTGAAAAAATAAGTGGTATCCACTCAGTTATCATTCCTTTGTCATTTTCCCTTAATAGTTTGCCTCTAAGGACCTCTTGGTTATCAAACTTACTAGATAATGTTTCCTTTATACTTAATGGGAAGCATTTGCTTCTCATGGTTTTTGATCCTGTAGGCTTTCAGACTAGAATTTATGCCATCACTTTCCTTGCTTCTCAGCCTTCGGGCTGGGACTAGAACTGCGCATTGGCTCTCTTGGGCCTCCAGTATGCTGACTGCAGATCTTAGGACTTAATCTGAATAATCAAAGGAACTAACTCATTTGTGTACATGCATGCACACACACACATGTGCATGTGCTGTACATCTCACCCCAGATACCAATTATATTAGGGTTCTCCAGATAAATAGAGTCAGTAGAACTGGTACACATTTCTAGGTATCTAGCTTTCCTTTGGAAGTGACTGAACTTGCTTTTTAAATCCATGAACTGGGTCAAAAACAAATAGGAATGTGGCTTTGGATTCAATTCTACCATTTATCTCAGTGTCCAACACTTATTTGGAAATGTCGAAAGAACAAGATATTAGGAAGTAGTGGCAAGACGTGGAAGGCATGCCTTTTTCTTGGATAGAAGTAGGAAGGAAACAAGGGAGTAGAAGGAGGAGAAGAGAATGTTAGGTTATACACTAGCCTACCATCTGGACCAAGCAGAGAAACTCTGAGTGAGTCTGAAGTCTTGGACAGGCAAACATAGAGGTAGGAATCAAGTCCTGAAGCTAGAGTGGTATTAAAAGACATCTTGTAACTGAACCATTAGCTCTCTGACCTCAGGGAAGCTCTTTCACCTAAATTTAGTTTTCTCTTCTGTATTAAGTAAGTGGGTTTCTTACACCAACCAAGTAAGAAGAGACTAATACAATGTCTGCATGTAATATCAGTTAAATAAATATTGATTTTTTTCCTCTCACTCCCTCAGAAGTAGCCCCTTTCTATTTTACTTTTATTTACATTAGCAAAGTATGGAAACAGAGACCAGTAGCATAGAGGAAATATATTGGGGGGGATAGGGAGAGAAAAACGGAGAGCTGAAGAAGAAAATGGTTCAAATAATGCTTTGGCAATATATAAAGGTATTACTACTACCCGTTTCTCTAGCATGAACAAGGAAGGAGGAGGAGATAGCAGGGTGGAACATGGAAGGAAGTACACCACTAAGAGCACTATGCATGTACATTTGTATCACATTGAATCTCACTATGATGTATAATTACAATGCACTAATAATATATTATATATATCCCACAAAGAAGCTTTTATACTTTCATGGGTAAAAGGAGCAGGAAAGAAGAGTCCCTATGTGAATCAGGTCAGACCTTATCTCTATCCAGCCCACTGAGTATTCACTACGTGCCATCATTTTGCTGGGGAAGGTTTTCTGTATCATCCCTAGCACATTATTTATATGCCCCATTTTCTCCTGTTTGATGTAGTGCTGGCATAACTCTCTTTGCCCCATGATTTCGCTTCAGTCTGTCAGAAGACACTTCCAGCACACAGGGCACCTTTCATGAGAGCCCAAACTCAGAAACATTTAACATTTGTGTTATCATAGCTGTTGTTACCAGAGGTGTTGGTTCACATAGGTAGCCCAGTAGATAAACTTTTCCCTAACATTTGCTGCCTGAGAAAATCCTGCTGTAAGTATCAGTAAACCATATTTTCTTTATTTAAAAGGCCAAATGACCATATAAAAGGAATGATCCTTGGGATTCTGCAGGCTGCCTAATCCCCAAGTAAACCTTTCTTCAGTTCTGTAAAATGAAAACATTTTCTCTCTGTGCTCAGTCTTGTATTTTGTCCTTTGCTGGAGC
>PVLC010038746.1:0-14598 GCA_004027655.1 Graphiurus murinus | reverse complement strand
TTATAGGTACTATTTTTTTTTTTTTTTTTTTTTTGTGGCACTGGGGGTTGAACTCAGGGGCATTCTACCTCCGAGCTATACCCCCAGCCCTATTTTTTATTCTTTATTTTGAAACCGAGTCTCACTAAGTTGCGGAGGACCTCACTGGTTAGCTGAGGCTGGCCGCGAACCCGGATCCTCCGGTCTCAGCCTCCTGAATGCTGGGATTACAAGCGTGCGCCACCACGCCCGGCTGGTACTATTTTTTAAAAAAATTTTTTTTTCAACTTTGATACTATTTCAACCTTGCAGCAAAGTTGAAAGAATACAAAGATCTCCCATAAACTCTTATTTATCAATTGTTTACATTTTACCCAATTTATATTATGCCTCCCTTAGACACTTTCAAGTGAAAATAGTAATAAATGAATAATAAAATGAAGATAGAATAAAATGAAAATTGCAAGCCGGGCGTGGTGGCGCACGCTTGTGATCCCAGCATTTGGGAGGCTGAAACCAGAGGATCCCGGTTCGCCCCCAGCCTCAGTTACCACAACTTAGTGAGACCCTGTTTCCAAATAAAGAATAAAAAAAAAAATAGGGCTGGGGGTGTAACTCAGAGGTAGAATGCCCCTGAGTTCAATCCCCAGTACTGCAAAAAAAAAAAAGAAAAAAGAAAATTGCCTACACTCCCCCTCTCTTCCATTTTTGTGCCAGTGAAGCTGCAGTGAAATTCTCTGGAAGCCATCCCAGCATCTTCCTTGTCCTGAGGCAGGAGCCTTCTCATATTCTAGTTGCCACTCATACTCAGACTCCAACCCCAGATGACCTTGGGTTAGATCCCATCTTGTCTCTTTCTTACACAATAAATGGAAGTTAGAAAATAAGGACTATGTGTTCTAAGGTCTGATTGCCTGGAGTTCTTACAGATCTTGAGAATACTCTGTGTCTCTGTCAGATTCAGAAAATTCTACACCCCAGAACTGACTAAATATGCCCACATCACTGATCATCCAGGTAACATAAGCCACCATGTTTGAAAAGCTGAACGTTTCAGGAAAAGATGGAATTACTGGTTCTCCAAAAAGACAGCCATAACTCCAGAGCAGAGACTGCCTTCACAGCTAAAGAGAAGAACCATTCCCTTAAAGCTGTCATTTCTAGGGCAAGGGACATCTGAATCATCTCTGTATAATCAGCAAGAGGAAGGATTAGGTATGCAACATCTGGTTGCTCTGTTGGACAAAGATATATGTAGATGTTAATTTTCTCTTTTTTTATTTTTTAGTACTGAGGCTTGAACCCAGGGACTTTCTCAGAGCTACACCCCCAGCTCTATTTTATTTTTTATTTTGAAACAGGGTCTCACAGACTTGCTGGGGGTCCCGCTAAGTTGCTGAGACTGGCCTCACACCTGCAATCTTCCTATCTCCGCCTCTCCAGTACTGGGATTACAGGCTTGCACCACCATTCCCAGCTTAGTTTTTGGTTTTTTGTGTTTGTTTCCATAGAGGAGAGAGAGAACACAGTCCCCCACTACCACAAATTATGCAGTCAAGTTTCCCACATTTGGGGAAATTGCAGGTGTCAGCACATCCGAGGTGCAATGGATAAGCCTCACCCTGGGAAAACCACCTACATGATCATGGTATCTCCCAGCCAAGTAAATATTAGATGTCATTTCTTAATGTCTACTGAGGAAAAGCAAAACCTGTGTCACCAATCACCATGCAAGCCACTCATTCTTGTCTAGTCACAATTTAGGGTTATGGCTTGGGGAACTCTTTAATTAAAAACAAAATCAAGACACAAGGTTTGACAGGTTGCATGATTAAAAATAAGCAATAAAAATAAAAACTGCTCAAAAAGTATGCCATATTCTCTACCAAGTACTCCTGGTAGAGTATCTCACTTAACCTTCACCAAGGTAGTTGTATTTTTATCTCCACTTTTATGATTCACACCCTGATCTGTGTAAAACTTCAAGTCCTCAGCTACCACAGAATAAGACCTACACAAGAACAATTCTCTTCCTCATCCCCACAAGAAAGGAAGGGTCTTAAGGGTGAAAGAGCCAGATGTGGTAATCCCAGTACTTGGGAGACTGAGACAAGAGGATTGCAGGGTTGAGGCCAGCCTCAGCAAGTAGTAAGACTCTCATCAACCTAGCGGGACTCTGTTGCAAAACAAAAATAAAAGGGCTGGAGGCGTAGCTCAGAGGTAGAATGCCCCTGGGTTCGATCCCCAGTACCACCAAAAAAAAAAAATCAAGTTCACAATGAAATAAAATAATGCAATAGACCCTTTTTTAAAAGTTCACTTTAAGGATACAGGCTTAACAGTTCCACTACACTGTCAGTTCCACCTATAAGTAAAGTAATTAGTAAGCCACACACTTTAAAATTCATCACAAACTAAGGCATATTTTTTATCATATACCTGTACTCAAATTGATTTTATTATTCACTACTGGCAGGCCACTGCCTGGAAACTAAAAGCATGCTTATAATTCTTCAAGAGAATTCTCATTATTTACCTGTTTAGTATTATGTTAAAGATGTTTAATGGTTTTTAGGTGTGCTGAAATAACAGGCACATCTATAATTGTCTTAAATACCAACAGAACAGATTTCTAAAATGTTTACAGTTTCTTGCAAAAGGATAAAAAGAGAATGAAGTGCACTCTCTAAAAGGTTAGTCCCCCAAACCTGCTGCAGAAAAAAGATTAATTACCAAGGTTATCCTGTACCCTTTATTAGACATACTCCCAGTACTGTATGGAAATCTGTTTTGAAGATTCTAGGGAAAGTAGGTGACTGTCAATACTCATCCATCCAATTCCCTGCCTTTCCCTGCACAAGGGCTGGGTGCGGAGAAGCAGGTCGCCTGCAGGCCCTGCTCAGTAGCTGTGCTTCTTTGCCCCCCACAGGAACTGATGAAATTCACAGTGGGAAATTCAAATTCAAACGGGCCACATGCCCTCTGCTGCCTCCTGGGTCACTGCAGAAGGCTGGGGGTGTGGGCGGGGGGAGCCCCAAATAAAACAACTCCTGTAGGCTCCACTGAAAGCCACAGCACGGGAGCCTGTGGGCACCTCTCCACCTAGTGCCTGTACCTCTCAGGTAGAAACAGCCTCTCAAACCCTAAGAACCCACTGTTCACCGGACCAAACAAGAGAATGTACTTCAAAGGGGGTTATTCAAAACTGTAAACTAAGGAGCCAGGTGTGGTGGTGCACACTTGTAATCACAGTACTTGGGAGGCTGAGACAGGAAGATTGCAGGATCGTGACCAACCTCAGCTACTTAGTGAGACCCTGTTTCAAAATGAAGAATAAAAAATAGGACTAGGGGTGTACCTCAGAGGTAGAATGCCACTGAGTTCAACCCTCACTACCGAAAAATAACAATAATAATAATAATAAAAAAGGGCTGCAGTGTAACTCTGTGGTAGAATGTGCCTGGTTCCATCCCCAGTACTACAAAAATAAGTAAATAAATAAACAAACAAACAAACTAGCAAGTTAAAAAAGAGTATTAGAAATAAACTGTCACTGAGTAGTTGTGACAAAGCCATCTGAAACTAAAGTCAGCACACCGAGGTTTTATCTGTTCCACATATGGGAACATCATTTTCCTTGAATTTAAATGTATTCAAATAATCACTCAAAAACCACTAGAGGTGAAGGTAACGCTTTCAGATGAATCATGTTCCTACAACCGATGCTAGCCCTACATCAGCCTATTGAACCACAGGACTGTGTCCACCTGAGGCAGACAGGAAGTCTCTTTCTATGGCACAGCTGACGAGTCACAACGGCCACCAGAAAGGCCTAGAAAGACACCACGGCAACAAAAGCACCTTTGAAATAAACCCTAACCAAAGACACTGAGTCCCAGGAAAGACGTCTTTACACACACCCAAAACAAAATCTGATCTATAGCAACAAATGGAGAGTATTACCTATATAAGTTTGCCACAACAAAAATACACTTCTTTAAGAAAAAAAAGTCTCAAGGTGATGTTCAGGATTTTCATAATGTTATCTCATAAATATTAAAGCTTCTGCAATTTAGAAGCTTTTCTGGATTCATGGGTCAGTACCTCTCATTTACCCCCAAACCATGAAGTATAACCCACTTTTTTGTTTTGTCTTTGTGGTACTGGGGATCAAATCCAGGGGCATTCTACCTCTGAGCTGCGCCTCCAGTCCTATTTTTTTATTTTGAAACAGGGTCTCACTAAGCTGCTGAGAGCCTTAAATTAAAAAAAAAAACAGCTGCCCTTGAACCTGTGATCCTCCTGTCTCAACCTCCCAAGTACTGGGATTATAGGCCTGCACTGCCACACCCAGCTATAATCTTATAAAAACTGAATAAAGTGGCTTTGAAGATGATTTACATATTAAACTAGTTTCTACAAACTCCACTAAAAACCAGGTAGGCATTCTGGCCAAAGCTGTTTCTCGCCACAGTTATCTAAATAATGTGTTCATTTCTGTCATACCTATGTAGGACTGCGACCACCTTCTAAAACACAACTTGCCCCCTTCCAAGTGAGAAGTGCGGCCCTGAGAGCATGCGGCACCCACCAGCTAGCTCCTCGGAGCCCGAGGACCTCGTCCCAGTGTGGAACTCACAGAAGGGAAGATACAGAAGAACAAACAGCAAGGATTCTGTGCTCAGCGTACGGTGAGCAAACTCCTACTAAAGTGCTACGCAGTGAGTAATAAACCCCTAACCTAGCAGGCCAGTAACAAGCCAAGTGCTACATAATAAAAAAGCAACAGTGCTTCCATCCCCTCTCCCATTTCCCCAAGCTACCTGCCATCCCCAGCAGGCTCAACACACACTAACATCTTTGGAGGCAAGCTAAAAGATCATTTCTGAAGTTTTAGAATGCCACTAGCAATGGAACGAAGGCTAAAACAAAGGTCATCACAGGCCATTATCAGCAATCTCGGTCATATGCTCTAAGAACTCATGATCTTCGTCCTCGTCAGGTGCTCCCGCCTCCCTGAACAGCACCACCAGCCAGCCAAGCGGGCAACATGCTAGAAACCTATATCCCGTGAGAGTTCTCTCTCCGTGAGCACGCGTATTCTCAAGCCTGACTGAAACTCCTAAGTACTTATCAAATCTGTCCATTTCTCTCCAACAACATGAACACAATCTAGTCCAAATCCATCCCCTAAGCACAAGGAAAGCAGGCAAGGTATCTTCCATGGCCTGTTCTCCTTCCTCCACCCACCCACTAACTCAGTCTTGAAAACACAATCCTGCTCATGTTCCAACTACTCAACACTCATCAGTGGCTCCAACTGCTTTGCTCAAAAATCCCCAACCCCATGCCCTGTAAGCCCTGCCGTACTGGATACTGCCTGGCCCTTGGCTCCCAGCTCAGAGCTGCATGAGGGCTTCACACAGGCAGCGTCAGCTTCCCAAGCCAACTGGCACTGCCTGGGATGCCTTCACCCTTTCTTCCTCCACTGTGTGGGCGGCAGTGCTAAAGCCACTTCCTAAGGGGTAAGAACCACATTCGTGGTTCACTCCGGGAGTCGTCCTCTCTCTCTTCCCAGCACCCACCGCACAGCACCTGCGACCTTGTAACAGCTTCAGCTTCTGTAGGTCTACCAGGTCTTCTCCTGACACTACTGTGCTCCCACTTGACAGCACCGCCCTTTCAGGTAGCAGACACCCACTAAGTAGCTGAATCAAAAACCAAGAAAACAGATGAAATGGGAAAACTAAATCCAGATTCACTTGCCATAAGAGGAAAGCCTGGTGCCTACACCGGTGGTGTTAAGGATCCAACGGCCACTAAAAAGTGTGTCCATCCGTGTGAGCATAAGCAAACAAGTCTGAGAAACATCCTCTACCTCAAGTTGTGCTTCTTCACTAATAGTCTATGAAGTTTTTATTTCTAAAAGTATGTTATCAATTATCGAAGTAGAAACAAAACAGACCCCCCTTCAAAAAAATACTTCTCTTGAGAAAACAATTATGTTTGCAGTCACCTAATAGTAAAAATATATAGGAACCTAGTTACAATAATGAATATATGCTTCTAAACTGAAAACAGTAATCAAATCTTGGAATAATTATCATTGCATTTTTCTAGATGAATAATCATAGTTCAAAAAAAAAAAAAAAAGAGGAAGGAAATGCAAACCCAGTAGAGGTAAATTATTATTGGCTCACAATCACCTTTAAGAGCTATGTTTTCATGTGCTGTAAAATTCTAAAGCCAGAGCCAGGTGTGGTGGTGCACTCTTGTAATCCCAGTACTTGGGAGGCTGAGACAGGAGGATTGCAGGTTCACGGCCAGCCTCAGCTACTTAGTGAGGTCCCCAGCAACTCAGACCAGTTTCAAAATAAAGAATAAAACAGGGTTGGGGGTATAGCTCAGAGATAGAACGCCCCTGGGTTCAATCCCCAGTACCACAAAAAAAAATAAGTAGGTAAATAAGAAAGTAAATAAATAGAATTCTAAAGCCAGAAGATACCTTTGAGATATTATATAAGTAGACTCTCCTGGAGCCAGTTTAGTCATCCAAGTTCCTCTCCTGCAAGGCACCACGCTAGGCATCGAGAAGACAACTAAGAGTCCTGCACTAACTGGGTGACCAGTCAGAGGCACAGAGGCAGCTTGTTTAATTAATCCCTCTGGACTACTCTTTTTTTTTTTTTTTTTTTTTTTTTTGTGGTACTGGGGATTGAACTCAGGGGCATTCTACCTCCGAGCTATACCCCCAGCCCTATTTTTTCTTCTTTATTTTGAAAGTCTCACTAAGTTGCGGAAGGCCTCATTAGGTAGCTGAGGCTGGCCAGGAACCCTCCGGCCTCAGCCTCCCAAATGCTGGGATTACAAGCTCACACCACCACGCCCGGCTTAAAATGAATTTCTATTTGACAACACCATTATGATTTCCTATTTCTACTCAACATCTGATCACATAGATGTGATTTCTTAAAATTGTTAATATATTTGTAAAACATGCAAGAGCAACAATGTTTTTAATCACATCCCTGCTCCTAACCGCCACAATCAGCTATGAACTTCTACCATAACTGCAACCTGAGACTGAAAATGAAATAATTTTTTTTTTTTTTTTTGCTTGCGGTACTAGGAATGGAACCTGGGGGCATTCTACCTCCGAGCTACAGTCCCATTCCTATTTTTTTATTCCTTATTTTGAAACAGGGTCTCACTAAGTTGCGGAGGGCCTCACTAAGCAGCTGAGGCTGGCTGAGAACCTGGATCCTCCGGTCTAAGCCTCCCAAATGCTGGGATTACAAGCGTGCGCCACCACGCCTGGCATCATTTCATTTTTATATTGTGGAAAAACTAAGTTATAATTTATTCCCAATTTGTGTGTGTGTGTGTGTGTGCGCGCACACGCACGCGTGCTAACATCAAGTTTAAGCTGGGCATGGTGGCACATCCCTGTAATCTCAGTACTTGGGAGGCTGAAACAGGAGGATCACAGGTTTGAAGCCAGCCTCAACAACTTAGCAAGGCCCTCAGCAACTTAGCAAGACCCTGTTTCCAAATAAAAAATAAAATAGTGCTGGGGTGTGGCTCAGAGGTAGAATGCCCTGGGTTCAATCCCTAGCAACACACACACACACACAGAGTTTTTAGACAACTAAATAATAGTTTTCAAAGAAAGAAATATTTTATCTCCCAAGCTAATGAAGCTATAATGGTTTTAGAAACCTGTTAAGAAGGGAAAATGCTAAGTTCTGACTTTTGAATGACATGAAAAGAATAGCTCTTTAAAAAGATACACCAACGGTCCACGTAAGACAATTCAGGGTTGCACAGGGCCAACTTGTTCCTGATGACATCAAATATCACACAAGAAGTTCTTTCCCTAGCCTTTTTAGTGAGTTTAGCAATGCAAAATATGTATATTTATATGCATGCTTTTACACATAAAAATCATTTGAATTCTGGAGGTGAATCACTTTCTTACAAAGTCGAAGTTTTAAGAGTCATTTTTTTGTAGTCATTTTTTGCTCAGCCCTAAGCACTTTTATTCTTGGCAATGCCTCATTTATAGTAGATGTTTATAAGATGGCCATGGTGTTTGCTATCAAACCCAAAAGACTGTGCGTGGATAAAGAAGGGTGAAAGAGAACTACTGCCTCCAAAGTTAAATCTTAAAAGCCAAAGGTAAGTATTTGGTTATAAACAGAAAGAAGTCTCACTACTAGAAGGCAAACTCCCCTGAAGGAAAGCACCGCCTCTCAGTCACTGTTTTACACAGGAAGGTGTGCCACTGTTGGCTGCAGAGAAACCAACTAAATGCATGGTGACTGCCTGGCAAACTTTCTCAGGCAGAGGGAATAAAATGCTCTAACCTAGGCTTACAAGAACCACCCTACACCTGGAACTTGCATGGCTCTTATGGGTTACACAGCAGATACACAGAGGACAATATTCCTTTTCTTTTGAATTATTTAAAAACTCTAAGTACTTAATTATTGACTTTGCATCTGTATTAGGAAAAGGTTGTAACAGTTCCTTGAAACAGTAATATAAAGGTACTGCTCATGGTGTTCATTTTAACTCAATAAAAAGCTAGCTTAGAAAACTCACATTATAGAAAGTTTTGGAAATGTTCCTCTACGTCTTACTGATTAACAAGTAGATCAAATCCAGGTAGATATAGGAAAGAACTATTTTAGAATCGTTACTAAATACATTAAGTTTGACATGTCTATTTTCAACTTGCAGGGTGTAGTGTTTTTTTCCCCTTAAAAGAGAAAAAAAATTGTACAAGTTTTTAACCCTCACTTATACAACCACTCTGCATCGTTTCTCTGTTCTGCCATGTCAAAACAGGAGATAATTTTTAAACCAATTTTATAATAAATTCATTGATTAAATCAATATAGCAGGGTTAGAATTCACATACCAGTATTTTCGTAGTTCATTTCTTAGTAGAAACGCAATTGAATTTTGAAAGCACAGACATAGGACAGAATTCAGCAAACTTTAACTCGGTGATGTGCACAGAAAGAAAAATAGTAAACATTGAGAGAATATAAATAAAACCCACAGTGCCAGGGGGAAAAAAAATCCCAATTCTTGAGTATTGTGCTGAGGAAATTCACCTGTTACAAGTCTGACAAAAATCCATTATGTTCCTTAATCAGATTATTAAAAAAAAAAAAAAAAAAAAAAAAGAGGAGGAGGCCGTATTTCCACTACCGGACAAAATTAAAAAATTAGCTCCTAAAATTTGCTGCTCACGCACTTTTCCATTCCCAAATTCTCATCTTACTTTATAACTTTTCTTCTACAGTACAGTTTTCCAGGGAAAATAAACTTTCCATGAGCAAACTGGAAGACATAAAATGTCTCCTCCTTATCACCTCGAAAGGCAACCCGAGTCCCACTCCGTGCCCCAAGCATCTAGCTTTCAGGCTCTTTATTATCATTGTCAATGAATGGGCCCCAGTCAAATGAGAGCTGCCATTTTAGGGTAAAGACTGCAGGACGGCTGTTGTGCAACAGCAAGACAAAAACACTGCGCGACAGATGTACTCTGGGCTGGGGGAGGACCAACTTCATAAAATCACTGCTCCAGTTATTTCTGAAATAGGAATTACCCAGCACTTGGACACTGCTGCAATCTAAATGTAATTATAACTGGGATAAATCAGGTATCCGCGCTAAGGTCAGAGTCACTAAGATTTTTTTTTTTTTGTCATCTTTGGAAGTAGATCTGTGAGAAAATAAAAAGACGTAATTTTCCCCTATTGATTATTACGTATGATGAGTCTTCCCTCCCCACCTCCTTACTGAAAGAGAATTGCGAGAAAATAACACTCAACCCTTGAGAAAGGTCTCACCCACTGCAAAGATGGCTTAAATTAAATTGTGCAGAAAATAAAAACCGGGGCCTTCCTATAACCCTTAAAAATAAATTAAGATATCTCATGTGCTCCAGAAATCGGGCCCCGAGGATAGGCACATTTTAAGATAAGTTATTTAAATCGATTTGCTAGGCGATATACAATGGAAAACTAAAAAGTACACTTAGCAAGTGGAGAGCTGGATAGTGTATCTAATTCTAGCAATTCAAAAGGAAACTCTCCATGTGGGTTGCTACTTTTCTTTTGTCCATTGTCTGTTCAGAAGAGGGGGGGAAAAACTAGTTTAAAACCGAGGCGTGAACAGTCTCTAAAAGTGACCTCCAGGAAAGCCGTCCTACCCGACCCAAAGCACTCCCCGCGCCGCCCGCTCCGCGGGGGCGCTCACAAAGCGGGCGGCCGGCCGCGAGTTTGGGGTGCGTTCCCACGGCGCGGGGCGACTCGAGGCAGAGCCATCCGGAGAAAGGCGGCTCGGTAATGATGGCTGCCCGGGGCCGGCGGCGGCTTCCCCGGAGCCTGCTGACCAGCCCCCCGCCCCCGCCCCCGCCCCGGGTCCGCCGCTCCCCACCCACGCCGCGCTCGCCCCGCGCCGCAGCCCACCCGGCGCCCGCGCCCCCGCCCGGCCCCGCGTCCCCGGCGAGCCCCGTCCCCGGTGCGAACCAAACAAACAACGCGTCCCCCGCCGCCCTCCTTCCTCTCCCCGCTGACCGCTTGGCCTCCAGCCACCTCCGGCGTCCACGCTCCGAGCCGCGGCTCTCCGCGGGGCAGCGCGCACCGGGCCGGCTCCGGGGCCACCTGGCGACCCCCCCGCCGCGCGCGGACCCCCGCAGGCGGGCGGGCGGGCGGGGGCGGCGGGGCCGCGGCGCGCTCGGGGTGAAAGTCGCTATTATGCAGCCGCCGCCACCGGCCGGGCCAGCTCGGCAAGGTGGGGTTCCCGGCTCGCCGCGCCTCCCCGCGATCGTCCCGGCCCGGCTCCCTTTCTTCTCCTCCCCGCGCACTTGGGAGCCGCCGGGGAGCCCCGGGAGCCCCCGGCGCCGGGCTCGCAACTCCGCGCCCGCGCCCGCGGCGGCACCGGCGGGGCCCGGGACGCCCCCCGCCCGCGAGCGCGCGCCGCCCCCGCCCCGCCCGCGCCCCACGCGGCGCCCCGCGCACTTGCCCCGCGACCCACCTCGCCGGCGGGGACGCACTTTGTTCGCGGCCGGCCGGCCGGCGCGGCGTGGTCGGTCCGGGGCGGGGGGCGGGGGCGGGAGGCGGGGGTCGCCGCCGCTCCGCCGCCCCGCGCCCGCGCGCCCGCCCGCCCGCGCCGGAGTTGGAGCCCAACTTTTCCTCCTTCCCTTTTCTCTCCGAGGAGCCGGCAACTCGTGCTCGGCGGGCGCCGGCGGGAGGAAACGCGCTCGCGCTCCCCGCGCGCAGACACGCTCCCTCCGGTGCCCCGGCCCCCCCAGCGCCGGCAGCACAACAAAAAGCCATTTACATGCGAGGAAGTGACCCTCGCCGCCCGCGCGCCGCCGCCGCCCGGCCCCGCGGACGCAGGCAAAAGTTGGGGCGCCGGGCGGCGCTCGGGGCGCGGGTTCGGGCCCCGCGGGCGGCGTGCGCTCCCCGGCCGCCCCGCGCCCCGCGCACGCCCCGCTCCCCGCGCCCAACTCCGCGCGCGGCCCCGGCCCGGCCCGGGGCGATTTCCTGCCGCCGCCGCCCTCCCGGGGGCGCCGCCAACTCTCGCGCTCACCGGGTCGGGCGGGCGGGCTCCTGCGCTGCCCGGTGCCGAGCGGGGAACAAAACGCTGAGCGGCTCCGGAGTTGGCTCGGCGGCCGCGGCCAGGGGCGGGATCCTCGGCGCGGAGTTCGCCGGGGGCGACCGGGGCGCGGGCGAGTTTCGGGGTCTCCAGGTCGCCGGGCCGCCTCCTCCTCCGCGGCGCTCCTTTGTGTAATTTCACTCGATTCAAGTTTAATCCGATAGTTCCCGAGCACGAGCGCGTCCGCACCACCTCGGCTCAACCCCCGCGCCGCCGCCGCCGCCGCCGCCGTCGCCGCCGCCGCCACCGCTGCTGCTGCCGCCGCCGCCGCCGCCGCCGCCGCCGCGGCCCCAGCACACCAGCTCCTGCGCGCGCCCGCGACGCCGCGCGCGCCCGAGGCCGCGGGGCCGCGCGCGCCCGCCCGCCGCCGGCTCCCTCCGCGCCGCGCCCGCGCCCGCGCCCGCGCCCGCGCGCCGCCACCTGACGTCAGGCGCGCCTGGTATAATTTATGCAAGAATTCCGCCGGGGTGGCGGAGGCCGAGGGAGAGGCCGGGAGAAAGGGGGCGGCGGGCGGGCGGGCGGGGTGGCCGCCACTTCTGCTCCCCGGACGCGCGGCGGGCAGGTCTCCTCGCCGGCCCGTGCGCCCCCGCCGCGCAGCCTGCCTGGCCCGGCGCCTCGGAGCGCTCGGCCGCGGCGCGGGCTGGAGAGAGAGGGTGCCACGTTTCCCCGCGCAGCACCTTCCCGGAGTCGGGGTGCGCCGCCCCGGGCAGGAAGCGGAGGCCGCGGCGGCAGCGACCCTCCCGGCCGCCCCGAGGGCTCCAGCGCCGCGCGGACGTCGGCGGCTGGAGGTGTTTGGGTGTCTCTGCTGTGATTACCCTTCAACTCGAAATGCTTTTCCCACATGAAATTATTTAGATGGACGCATGGCATTGCCCATAGATCGAGTCCTGCTTCTCCACATTGCTTTCCCGACCCCCTCGGTGATAGGACGGCCGGATCCACCACTAAATCAAAAAGTTTAACTAGATGGCGTTGATTTTCTTGCATTTGTTACCATGCCAGAGAGGGAGAGAGGGAGGAAAAAAGGAGCTCAATGGTTATGAAACAAAGAAATAGGATGTGTGCCCATTATTAAGCGTGTCAGGGCTAGAATGTTTTAATCATTCTTTGGCCAATGGGGCACATGTGTGTGATCTTCTAGCCTTAAGTATCAGACCTTCTTATTCTGTTTCTCTTGCCGGTACAAAATGAATATTAACCTTGGAATCTTTTTGTTTTGTTTCTTTTTATTAATTGTCCTTTGAGGAAATAGATTGTCGACCATTTATTAAGCGCCTTCTATGTGCAAAATACCGAACAAGTGTAATTTGTAAACTGTCTGCCATTGTGAACTTTAGATAATTTTATTAGGTTAAAGATTGCACTTATTTTTAAATCAAGGAAAGAACTTATTTCAACCAATGATTATTCTGTGACAGAGAATAGAGAAACTTGCTGTAACTGAAATACAAAATAAAATGAGAAAATGCAAAACTATGGAAAATATACTAATCTCGTGCAGTATTTGATGATTATACTACTTGTATTGCTAAGCCTGAAATCATAATCTATCTTTTAGACAAAAGACATAAAAACCATTTTGTTATGAAACAACTACAACTATTCAATAACGAAGTTTGATTGACCTAAGCTTTATCATGAAACATTGCTTTCCCAATAGTAATAATAATTTTTAAATTTGTTACATTCTATTATAGTTCATTGAAGTGCACTGTTTGAGGCTTTTTTTTTTTTTTCACCATGTTATTAAGTTGTGTTCTGAAAGAAATAAACGTGTGTTTGTTACTAGGGATTGAACCCAGGGGCATTCTTCCTCGGAGGTACACCTCCAGCCCTATTTTTTTTTTTTTTTTTTTTTTTTTTTTTTTTTTTTTTTTTTTTTTTTTTTTTTTTTTTTTTTTTTTTTTGCGGTACTGCAGATGGAACCTGGGGGCATTCTACCTCCGAGCTATACCCCCAGCCTAGTTTTTTTATTCTTTATTTTGAAACAGGGTCTCACTAAGTTGCGGAGATCCTCACAAAGTCCTTGAGGCTGGCCTCAACCCGGATCCTCCAGTCTCATCCTCCCAAATGCTAGGATTACAAGCGTGCGCAACCACGCCCGACCACCTATTTTATTTTTATTTTGAAACAGTCTCACTAGGTTGATGAGAGTCTCACTACATGCTAAGACTGTCCTCTAACCTGTGATCCTCCTGTCTCAGCCTCCCACATACTGGGATTACAAGTGTTACAAGTGTAGGCCACCATACCCAGCTCAGAAATAAACATTTTAATTAAAAAGATTACAAATAAGAAGACTGACACCACAGAAAAAGTACTGACATTAAAAATTTTGACCAGAGCCGGGCGTGGTGGCACATGCTTATAATCCCAGTACTTGAGAGGCTGACACAGGAGGATCTGGGTTCAAGGCCAGCCTCAGCTACTTAGTGAGGCTTTCCACAACTTAGTGAGACCCTGCTTCAAAATAAAGAATAAAAAATACTGCTGGGGGTGTAGCTCGGAGGTAGAATGCCCCTGGGTTTAATCCCTAGTGCCACAAAAAAAAATTTTTTTTTTAATTTTTGACCAGGAGCCAGGCGTGGTGTCGCACGCTTGTAATCCCAGCATTTGGGAGCCTGAGACCAGAGGATCAGGGTTTGCAGCCAGCCTCAGCTACCTAGTGAGGTACACCGAAACTTAGTGAGACCCTGTTTCAAAATAAAGAATTTTTTTAAAAAATAGGACTGGGAGCCGGGCGTGGTGGCGCACGCTTGTAATCCCAGCATTCGGGAGGCTGAGACCGGAGGATCCGGATTCGCGGCCAGCCTCAGCTACCTAGTGAGGCACTCCGCAACTTAGTGAGACTCGGTTTCAAAATAAAGAATAAAAAAAATAGGGCTGGGGGTGTAGCTCGGAGGTAGAATGCCCCTGAGTTCAATCCCCAGTGCCGCAAAAAAA
>PVLC010038745.1:0-14581 GCA_004027655.1 Graphiurus murinus | reverse complement strand
ATAGTGACTCAGGTTCTCAGCAGCATTGCTACATTTACCTATGAGTCTCAGAGGTCCCTTCTGAAGGCCCTTGATGAAAGATGGCAGCAAATACCAAATTACAACTCACATGATGAGCATCATCCTACATTAAACCAAGATTGAAATTTAAAATGGCTAGAACAAGCCAAGCAGAGTGGTGCACACCTGTAATCCCAGTAGGTGGGAGGCTGAGACAGGATCACAAGTTTGAGGACAGCCTCAGCAACTTAGTGAGACCCTGTTTCAAAATAAAAAAGGGGCTGGGCATATATCTCAGAGATAGAAAGTCCCTGGGTTCAATTCCAAGTACCAAAAATAAATAAATAAATAAATAGATGAAACAGCAATTGCTTTCTCTTTTTTGAGAATCAAAAAAGACTGTGTAAACCCAATGTTTCAAAAGTAAATAAACTATAAAAACTTGGAACACCTTATTAACTTGAGATATACTACCATTCAAGAAACTTAGTTTTAGAAAACAATTTTAAACACACACACACACACACACACACACACACACACACACACACACACACTGAGGAGAATTCTCCAGATAATTTTCATGTTCCACAATTAATCTTCAGTAGTTATTCTCTAGACAATCTTTAGAACAACTTTCTTACAACCAATCTCCTGATAAATATTTGGTAACAAAAATACCTGAGATTTTACTCTAAAAATATATGAATTGCTATCTTCTGCCTTTCTAATTTAGTATGGATATTTTTATTTAATAGCTAAAGTGGGAGTGAAGTTAATAGCCTCTTATGGCCAGTTGAAGAACATAACTGGGGCTCGTGTATATACAAACAGTCACCTCACATTGCCATGGTAATTACTGTAATGCAGTATAATGAATGGAGAGTATCATCTTCAGGGCTAAAGAAATCCCAGAAAAAGCCTACTTTAGAAAGAGTTATACAGTTCACTTTCAAGGAAATGTTCACGTCTGTGGCTAAGGAAAAAATACTTCATGCACATAATGATCTCTTTCAGAAATTGGTTATTCTTATTTTCCAAGATTTAAAATCAACAGGATCTTAATGCCCTGACTTAGTATCAAGGAGATTTCCAACAGCTGAACAAACATGTCAGTGAGTCAAATAATTCATCAAATGCTAAACCTCTCAGAGTTTCAACTCATAGTCTGATAGTCAGGCAATGAGTGACAAGCACTACGCATCAAAAACAAAAAAAGGAACACTTTCATGTCCGTATGACAGGTTGGGTGGATGTGACATAGATATTATGAATGTGGTGGGAATAGTTCAGTCTATTCACTGGAAAATCAATGAGGTGAAATCAGGCAAGTCAGTACTTCCCATTGCGCACCTGCTCCGTGTAGAGACGAAATTAAACATTTAGCAGCGTTAGCCTGGCCTTCCCGCCTCAGTCCTCACCACCTCCTTCCTAAGACGCTGATGTAAAGACATAGATAGCAGCTGTTTCTCCTGTGCTCTCTAGATTCTTTTCCAATATTTTCAAGGCACACCATGTAGCTGGAATTGGCATTAGGCAACTACTACTGCTAAAATTTGCTGAAACTCCTTGTTAAGAATGTAAGAAAGATTTGGAACAATTTATTTTTTTGATTGATATTAGCAACTGATTCTCTGATCTTAATACTGAGAACCCCAAGACAATAGGGAATTTATTGAAAGATATATTCAATTTCTGTGTTTTTTTTTTTTTTTTTTTTTTTTGGTTGGACTAGGAATTGAACCCAGGGACATCATTATACATCTGAGCTACACCCCAGCCCTATTTTATTTTTTTATTTTGAAACAGGAGGGTCTAACTTAGTTGTGGAGGGCCTCCCTAAGTTACCAAGTTGCTGCAACTGACCTTGAACCTATGATCCTCCTTTCCCAGCCTTCCAAGTACTGGGAATACAGGTATGCACTACCATGCCCACCCAGATATTCAACCTATTTCTAAAAAAAAAAGTATTTGACATATAAACCAGGCCTCATCAAATCATTATTAGGAGTTTACAAAATTAGTAAAATGTTTTCATACTTGAGCGTTTCATGAGTATTGCCAATGATCTGGAGAGATATTTTAGAAGAGTTTGCAAATGTAGTTTATGATATGCAGATCCTCTTTCCTTCTCCACATCTAGTGCCCATTCGCTGCTTCTGTGCTTAGAGGTCTCCTCCAAGGCATTAGCCTTTTCTATTCAGAACTTGTGAGTCTCTTTTCAGAAGCCTTCGCTCTAAGTGATGAAAACTGCTTTTCAATCATGTCTCTATCCATCCTGTAGGTTGGCTTATTAAGATTAAAAATAGTCATAATGGTACTAAAAAGTTTACATTGTTCCTCCTCCTCAGAGTTTGCTGTTCTTCCCATTGTTCCTTATTTGGAATTATTAGTCCTAAGAAGAGTAATAAAAATGTAAATTGTTCTGGCAGGGGGTTGCCAGAAGATATTCACTCATAAAAACTGAATTGTGCCCTGTACCCACTAATTTAAACAACAAGCATTTTTCATGTGATTAAAATGTTCATATGGCATCGACACAGGAATCAATCATATGGTCTACCTTTCTTGCTTATCAGAAAGAAACAATAATAATTGAAGATGCCTTCAGCTTTTTGCATGACAGTTACTTTCAAATTTATGAATGTAAAATGATTTCCCTTTTGGGCAAGATTATGCTTTTAGCTATTGTGGTAATAATAAAAGCAGTGATAAGTATCAGGATGAAAGAAAGCCTTCCTAATGGCTCCAGAATGGCTTCCCAACAATTTCTATTTTGCTAGGAGGAGTGCAGCATATGAAAAATATATTTAAGTGGAACCTAATCATCTGTGAGAATGAAGATAAAATACTGAAGATGGGTATTAAAAAATAGCTCCGACTTCTTCAAGGAAGATGCTCCAAGGTGAGGGCTGATGATGAGAGGGAGGAGAAATAGAAAAGTCTTCCTGAAGCAAAAGCTTCAGAAAGGAAACTGTAACTGTCTGCAGAGATGACCCAATCATAACAAAATAGCCTTCAGCCGGGGTGGTGGTGCATGCCTATAATCCCAGGACTTGGGATGCTGAGACAAGAGAATCACAGGTTCAAGACCAGCCTCAGCAACTTGGTGAGATCCTAAGCAACTTAATGAGACCCTGCTTCAAAATAAAAATAAAAAGTGCTAGGAAGCCAGGCGTGGTGGCGCACACTTGTAATCCCAGTACTTGGGAGACTGAGACCGGAGGAGCCGAGTTCGAGGCCAGTCTCAGCTACTTAGTGATGCTCTCTGCAACTTAGTGAGACCCTGTTTCAAAATAAAAAAGTACAAAATAGGACTAGGGGTGTAGCTCGGAGGTAGAATGTCCCTGGGTTCAATCCTCAAAAAAAAAAAAAAAAAAAAAAAGAAAGAAAAGTGCTGGGAATGTAGCTCAGTGGTAAAAAGCCCCTGGGTAAATCTTCAAAAACATACACACATACACAAATGACCTTCATTTATGTTTCTCTAAGCAATAGTGAAATCCTGGGCTGAATGCTGGAAGGGGCTAGGTGCCTTTAGGCAGCCATATACTCTATTTGCGGAGGTGACCTGAAAAGGACAATGAAAAGCAAAGGTAGAAATGCAGCTATGTCACATAAATGGCAAAAGGGAAGTGTCTTTCTTATCTTCAGAATTATTTGAACTAAGAATCCACGAACAACACTAGAAAAAGACCAGGCAAGCTATCTCTCCTTGTCTTTTGTGGCTTTGCACTTGCTGTGGTATGCAGTGTCCTCCATGCAAACAACCAGTTCACCTGAATTCAATCTAAAACAATCATGATGGGGAAAGTAATTCTTCCCTTCAGGAATATCTGCATAGTTTGTTTCCCCCCTTCTCAGTACCCTCCCTACACAATTTGGGGCCAAGAGTGCTTCATTCTATTCATTTTTCTTTAACAAGAAACAACATCCTCGGAGTACACAAGACAGAGGGGTTCTTTGGCTCCTTCATCCTTTCTTTCCCTGTTGAATCCTCAGCTCTTGTTTAGAAGCTTACATTGATACGCTGTGCTCCGAAAGCGGGTTTCTTTCGAGTATTTGGCAAGCTGCTTTCCTTTAATCTTTCATTTTTTAAAAGAGTCATTTCAAAAGAAACAAAATGAAAAGTCAAAAATAGTGAGGCACTGTCTGTGACTCTAAAAGCTGGAGCTATCTTCACATTTGCTGAGACACCCAGACATTATGGGTCCCTGTGAACACGACGGAAGAAAGAGCAGGCTCTTTCTGCTGAGCCCCTTACTTCCACAATACACTTGTCACAGAGCTAAGGGAATCTATTCACCTCATCTAAAACCATGCACACTCTTGCCCTCCTCTTATTTCTACAAGTCCAAAATGGCTTTTTCTAAAACCAGTCTATCCAGCAAAGCCCGGATCCAGTGTGCACACAGAAGTCCTATAGAATCTCTAAAGAATGTGGCCATGATGAGTAATTCATTTGACCCTCAAAGGTTATGTTTACAGAAGACTATGTACAGTAAGACTAGCCATGCGGTGTTTCTTGATAGACCATATTTTGATTCTTAGGAGAAAAAAAGAAAAGAAAACATAATCATGGCAAAGAGGATACAGAAGAATTGAAGACAACTAATCACCCAAGTTCCTGAAACTTTACAAAGATGATAGAAAAAAGTGACAATAACTGTGAGATGTACAATAAAAAACTATCTAATAAAATTGTTTATTGCTTGCCTGAAGAGAAATTTCCTAGGCAAGATACTTTTTCAAGTGGAGAATGCGATAGTGGTGGTGACATTATTTGCAAATCACTGTAATGTGGTTCTGTAGGCATATTATCACACTCCAAAGCAATTTCCCGAATGTACCCAGAAATAGATTAAAATATGACAAGATACAGAACTGCAGTGATAACAGAGTAAAAATGCTAAAAAGAAAACATAGATTGTGTATAATTTATGTAGGTATACATGTATCAATATACAATCCTTACCTTAAATTTGAATGCACTGTTTTGAGTCTTTACAAATATTGGAGATATCACATAGTTGTAATACTGAAGATATCACTATACATATGTGATAGATTTTTCTATTGTTTTTGATGTAATGTGCCCAGTCTCTTATCAAGAGCTTGTTTAATGATCATTCTATCTCATCTTCAAAACCATTTCTCAGCTGAAAAAATAAAAGCTATTTACACCAGGGGCTGATTCTCAGTTAAGAGACATTATATCTCCCTATCTCATTTCCTGCATTTTAGAAAATGTTACCCTTCCTCCGACACACACTGACCATCAAACACAAACATGTTGATAAAATTCATGTGCAGGCCCTTATCAATACACCATTAAACTAAGATAAATTCACTTGAAAATACATGGATTCTATGTGTGGCAAAATTGGGCCTAAGCAATTAGCAGGCTTCCTTTGCTTGCCATGAGGGGTAGCAAGATATGGGGCTCAAGAGTTAGACTCTGGTGATCTATGGTACTGATGAGATTAGATAGTCACCTTGTGATCCTGTGGCAGGCACTGTCCACTGCCTATCCAACTCTTCCCTCTTTTCCCCCTCTAACTGAATTAAGCTTTCCTCCAGATGACCATGATTTTTCAAGGAACTATTTCCCACAGTTATTGGAAGAGTGTGAATCTGTCGGGTGGCTTAGGTCTGTTGTGAGGGTCTCATTGCTCTTCTGAGGAGATGGCTTCAGGCAAAAGCATAGTTCAAGGATTTTCTCCTTTCCCACCTCTGGATGCTGATTAATGCCTGAGAATCTGATAGGCAGGGAAGGCTTTGAAGGGAAGGTAGAATTAAAATCAAAAGTGTGACCGACCAACTCAGGCAGCATTTCAAGAAAAGGACTTCTTATATTTTGATAATTAATAAAGACACAAGGAAGAAACCAGATTCAAGTTTATCACAGAGAAAGGGAGGGAGCCAAGAGATGCCACCTCCCGCAGGTCTCCTGCTATGGCAGTTTTCCCGGTGGAAACCAGAGCTACAAAGACAGGTGATTTTCAATAACTGAATTCATTTCTGCCAAGAGAGGAATGGCAGTCAAGTTACATTTAGAATGCCAAATTTAATAAGATAATTACATCTCCTAAAACGCTACATTAGAGAGGAGGCTGAGGCCCAGTCTCAGTCCGACTGAAATGAGATCCATGCTAGGGATGTCTGCCTGGAGCCCAGCACTGATGGCTGGTAGCTATTGTGCCAAGTATTTGTCATCTTCAGCTTCACTGATATAACTCAACTGTGGAATGTGCATATATTGCACCTCTATGGAATCCAAAATTATTTGGTAACAGTAATATTTCTAAGTTAAGCTTAGCTCATCTTTAATTATATATTTAGTAAATATGCTGAGAGGGGACAGAGACAAGCAATTATTTATAATGTAAGGCAAGAAGGTATAAGTGGCGAGTACTATAACAGAGGAATGAAAAAGTCACATCATTTCCTAATTAAATTTACACAATTTATGGCCTTCTCTCTGAGATTTGATGATTAACCCCTCAAGGGACCTTTAGCATTTTAGACTCATTTGCCTTTTAAAAGCAGATAAAGTTGCAATTATACCTAAGCCTAAGGCATAGTCAAAAGAAAGTAAAAAAGGAGGAACTAGGGGGTAACTTACAGTAAAGAATTTGAGAAAACTAAATGAAAGAGACAAGACTCAGGGGGCATGGAAAATGCTAACCAACAACTCTTGTATGACATTCAATAGTAACTTACAAAGTCTCAGTATGGTCTGAAAAGTGTTCATCATCTTATTTGTTTTATTAATTCTGTACATCCCTTGGGCTCTTGATTTTTTAAAATAAAATATACTTGACAAATAAATGATGGTTAGTTACCAAGTTCCATGCAACTTAACCTAATCCATGTTGGCAATATCATTCTTACTAAAAGCAATTCAAACATGAAAAAACTTCTATTACAATGAGGGAACTACTAGTGTTCCATGTATATCACTATTGCTCTGAACTTTGTGATAATGTAAGAAGACAATGCACTAATAAAAGTATATTAAAAATTAATTTAGGAAACAGCAATAAGTCTCCTTTGACTTAAAGACTCACCATTAGACAACATTGTCTATCCACTTTATATCTAGAATATTTTTGTCATAATATCGTAATTATTGCAAGAAATATGATGGAATCGGAAAAGACTTTTTTAAAATTCCCTTTATACCTTTTAAAACTAAGTCATAAAGTCAATTTAATAGACTAAAACAGCACAAACATCAGAACGCCTAGAGTCTTTGCTTTGCAGAACTTTTATTTCTGCTATGTGTAGGTATTTGTTTATTGTCTTGTTGCCTTTACAGCATTTCTTTTATGGGGTGCAGTCAAATCAGTTTAAACTAACTTCCCTAATACTGTTTTCCTTATCAATTTTTAATGGACTCCTTACTGGTGATGTTTATAAAAGGATGCAGAGCACAATTGCAAACAATAACAACACACTTTGTCTAGGACAATGGATTTTTTCTTAAAGTCTGTGTCTATAACCTTTTAATTTTCTCCAACAAAATCTCAAATATAAAGCAGAAAAGAAAACAAAGATTTGCTCAGGTGAGAGCAGGGCTCTGCCCCCAGCACCTCTCTCAGCTTCCCTGTGGGGTATCAGTGTAGTCAACACCTGAGTCATGTCTCAAATCCTTTGCAAGAATGTCAGTCTTCTTTAATAACTTGTTCAACTTACCTGGACTCCATTGTTCTATCTGTAAAATAATCCCCTTATGTTTAGACGCAAATTGTGAATATAATTTGCACAACTCAATGTTTTTCTAATCATCACAAAAAGCTCTTCAAAAGGTATCAAAGCCAAATTAATTTCAAATAATTAGAACACATTCAGGTACCTGCAGCCCTTCCACAAAATATTTGAAGATTGTTAATGTTAAAAAAATTCCCTTACTCCGACACCTAGGGAAACATAGGAAGGAAAGCAAGCATCAAAGAAACTTTCATCTGCCACTGTTTATTGTAATTCCATTTGGTATAATAATAACAGCCTTATTTGCATTTTGCTTGGTAGTTTGCAAAACCAACCCATACATTATACTCACTGGATAACCCATAGTATCTATGTAGAAAATAAAACTTTATAAATTCTCTTTTTTAAAATATGTAAAACAAAACCAAGCATAGGCTGAGGAAATTGCCAAATTTCAATAGTTAGTCAGTGGGAAGAAATCACTTGGAAAAAGTCCTGGGCTTTCTATGCTCTTTTAGCTATACCTGCCCTCCCACTTTGCATAGTTAACAAACCATCCTTGAGCATCATGAAACAAATATTGAGGTATCCCAGCCCTAGTCCAGAGAAATAGATGAGGTATCCCAGCCCTAGTCCCCAGGAACCCAGTAAACTCTTTGAAGGATAGCAGGAGATACCACTCGGCATTATGTTTGCCTTTCAGTTTTCAGTTCATTAAATGTTCCCCAGTGGCTCTTAGGAACTTAATGTAGCATGCTTGTTCCTTAGTGATAGGGTAGGTCTCTCTCATGAGAGAATTTCCTTCTTTAAAAAAAATCTAAACATAAAGAATCAGTATCACTACATGTTCTTTAGGTACAAGGCATTTCAATAAGGATGAGGGAAACATTGCTACCAATAGTTGACAGAATGCCATATCTATCAACAGTGAAAATCACTAAATAAACAAGCAATTTATAGCCTTGTAACAGAGGGTGAAAGTTATCTCTAACTTCAGCATGGTATTTTTATTTCTCTGGTCGAAAAGCAGCTATGACAAAAAGATAATGGACATATTTGATCATTAGTTGACACTACTGAGGGCAACAGAGGAAGCTTGAAAATGAATAAACATTGTGCAACTTTAAATAGCACTTCTGAAGATGTGACCTTGTGAATCAAGTACAGTGTACTCAAGGGCACTGTTAAACGTTGACTAAGCTGCCTTTGTTTTCAGTTCAAGAGGAAGTTTACATAATAGCTGTGTTTACTGGTACTCTCTTTGCTTTATTAATTCCACTTGATTTACGTTCTTATCCTTTGCTATTCTAATTGAGCAACCTGAGATTTCTGACATACCGTTACAGCCATCCAGGGTGTTCTTTCAATACTTCTCATAGATCTGTGCTGAACTGAGTTTTTGAAATCCATTGTTTTTGTTCTTAAAGACATAAAATATTTAGAAGAATTCTTAAAGATGATCTAAACTCAGCCCATACACTAAGTACAGGAGACAACTATCAATGTAATTTGATTTCAGGGGCCCAGCTATCAATTTCCTACTTCTCTGAAAAAAACATGTTCTTTTGCTCACTGGTACATGAAAGTTAACATTTAGAGCTTCTTTGAACTAAAGACTTTATCTTTTCATGTAACCAAAGATTTCTTAAGAGGCAGGTATTCAAATGGACAGTTGTACAAACCAAGACATTATTGCACTCACTGTGTAGATGTTTTTCCTATAGAGAACCTAGAACCTTAGATGCTACTGGGAGAGAAAATATTTTGCCTCATGACAAAAAGTCAAATTTTATATCTTTAGAAAATTTTACAAGGTCATATATCATATGACACCAAGCCATGGCAATCTTTTTTTTTTTTTTTTGCAGTACTGGGGATTGAACTCAGGGGCATTCTACCTCTGAGCTATACCCCCAGCCCTATTTTTTATTCTTTATTTGGAAACAGGATCTCACTAAGTTGCAGAATGCCTTACTAGGTAGCTGAGGCTGGCTGAGAACACGGATCCTCCAGTCTCAGCCTCCCGAATGCTGGGATTACAAGTGTGTGCCACCACGCCTGGCTAGCCAGGGCAATCTTAAACACAGCCAACTCCATACAACTGCTTCTCCTCAAAAGAGGCCATGCATATCTCACACTCTCAAAAAGTCCCATAGATCATCATTGAGGAACTCATATGCATAGAGGGACCAGAGGAACGTGATCTAGCCCACTGGGAAGGGTGGCTTCGAAATGCAGTCTTGGTTATGGTGACTGCTCATTTCATTTTTCTTTTTTCTTTTTAGATGATTTCAGACTTACACAAAAGTTGAATAGTATAGAGTTCTCATATATCTTTCACCCATTTTCTCCTGTACTAACATTCTATATAATCATAAAATGTTAATCAAAACTAATAAATTTAACTTGATATAATAGCACACAACCAAAATACAGAACTCGTTCACATGGCATCAGTTTTCCCATCGGTGTTATTCTCCTGTTCCAGGATTTAGTAAAGGGTCCCACATTTGCACTCACTTCTCAGGCTTCTTCATTTACTCCAATCTGCAACCATTCCTCACCCTTTCCTTGTCATTCGTGACCTTGACTCTTTTGTAGAGTCACACATTTCTTAGAATTTCTCTCAATTTTGTTTTGTCTAATATTTTTTCATAATGAGACTGAAATTAGACTGTGCATTATTAAGAAAGCCACCACAGGGCGGTGGAACCTTTTCAGTACGTCATAGAAGGAGGTAAATGATACACATAACAATTGCTGGTGATGTTAACATTAATCACGTAGCTTACAGTAGAATCTACAAGGATTCCTCACTGTAAAATTGCCACCTTTTGCTTTGAAAATTATAAATATTTGGAGGTACACACTTGGATGATACCCAGATATCTTATTTCTGCTTAAATGGTTACCCAATAATTTTATCATCCACTAGAACAATTTACCTGTGAAAATGATTACTGTGCTCTTTAGTGATGATTTTCTATTTCCTTATTTTCCTTGCATTTATCAAGTGTAATTATTCTGTCAGAAAGAGTTATCACTTCTTCATTAACTTATCATTTATTTACATTGGTATTGACTCAGTAATATTTATTAAATTCTTTGGGTTTGATTCTAATACTTGCATAGATTTTAACTCAAATTGAGCAAAACAGTTTAAATTTTTATAAAGTCTAATTTATCTTTTTTCTTCTCTATGCTTTCTAATAAATTTTGCATACCCGAAGGTAGGAAGACAGTCTTTCCTGTTTTCTTCCAGAAGCATTTTAGTGCTCCTTTGGTATTTTATTTTTAATAAATACTCTACTTTTAATTATACATTTAATGGTGCATTGTAATTATACAACGTAGTGAGGTTCAAAGTGATTTTTTTTTCTGATCTGATCTCTGTTATGTTCACAGAAAATTGAGAGGAAAACAGTTATCCCATGTACCCTCAGCCCCTACACATTCCTAGCCTCCCTCATTAGGAACATCTCCCAACAGGGGGGTACATTTGTTGTACTTAATGAACCTACATTGATACATCATTACTACCCAAAGTCCATAGCTTACATTAGGGTGCACTGGTGGTATATACATTTTATGGGCTTAGACAAATATATTGGCATGTATCCACCATTATAGTATGGGAACAGTTTCAACTGCTCCAAGAACTCCTTGTGCTCTACTTACTCTTTTTTTTTCCTCCCCCAAACCTCTGGTAACCACTGATATTATTTCTCAGTGGAAATACACTGGAATAGCATGCCGTGTATTTGAAGTCATACAGTATGGAATCCTTCCAGATGGGCTTTGCTTTAATTCAATAATATGTATTTAAGTTTCCCCCATACATTCTGGGGATTCTATAGCACATTTCTTTGTAGCAGTGAATAATATTCCGTTGACTGGATATACCATAGTGCATTTACCATTCACCTGTTAAAGAGCATCTTAGTTGATTCTTAGGCTTGGCAAATATGAATAAAAGCTGCCACAAATACCCATGAGCAGGTTTTTGTGTGGACCTAAATTTCCAACTTGTCTGAATAAATACCAAGGAGTATTATTGCTGAATTGTGTAGTAAAAGCATGTTTAGTTTTATAAAAAACTGACACACACACACACACGTATCTTTTTAAATGAGGTGTCTGACATCTATTAAGGGCTTCTTGTCACTTTTAACCATGTTCTTTTCTTTTGTTAAGTTTTAGAAGTTCTCTTTAAGAGTTCATATATTTTTATAATAATCCTTCATCATGTATGACTTTTACCAATATTCTTCCCAGTCTGTGGTTTGTCTTTTCATTCTCTAGACAATATCTTTGGAAGAGCAGAACTTTTTAAAAATGTTATGAAGTCCACTTATCAACTCTTAATTTCATGGATCTCTCATGCTTTTATTTGTGCATCTAAAACGTCATCACCAAACATTAGGCCATTTCTATTTTTCCTATGTTCTAGAAGTTTTTTGCATTTTGTATTTAGTAATTTATTTTTAGTCATTTTTTATGGAGAGTGTACAACCTGCATCTAGATTAACTTTTTAAAGCACATGACTGTCTGAGGCATTGTAGTTTTAACTTTAATGTTTCTATCATTATTTGATGCAACTCAAATTGATTTCTGTGTATGATATGAGGTAACAATTAGTACTATTCTCTTCCTTCCTTTCTTTCTTCTTCATCATCCATTTGATTCAGCAACATTTGCTCAAAAAGACTTTCTGTTTCCCCTTTAAGTTGATTTGATATTTTTGTTCTAAATCATTTGATTTCAAACTACTGGGTACATTTCCATACTTTTGATTTTGAATTTTAATCTATTCATGTTTCACTGATTCCTTACTATCTTGATTATATGTGTTTATAGTAAGTTTTAAAGGCTACTGAAGTGAAATTTCCAACTTTGCCCTTTTCTTTCCAGATTATTTGGTAATTTGGGGTTCTTTCTCTTGCTACATTGGCTAGAATCTGCTTGATAGTTTTTTACAATAAATAAATGAATAAATAAATGTGAAAGACAGAGAACAAGAGTGAAAACCTATAATACCGTACTTTTGGAATCTCATGAAATTTTTAGACAAATTTGGGAAGAATTGGCCTCTTAACATTAAGCATTTCAGATCTATGAGCCTAATATAAAATTTTTTATGTATAATTTTAAACTCTTTCAACAGTATTTTACATTTTTCCTAAGTGGTTTATGCTATCATTAAGTAGTATACCTAAAATTTTTGCTTCTTAGTTGTTTTTGGAACTCTAAAGAAAAACGTTTGATTTTTGTATATTGAATTTGTATTGTGAAATCTTGAAAATTATCTTATTGGTTCATAGTATTTTTGTACATTCCTTTGCCTATTTTATGCACAGCTGAGATGTCTATGTATAATAACAACTCTATTCATCTTTTCCAAACAATATTTCTCTTTTTTTTTCCTTACCTTATTACCTTGCTGGTATTTCTATTACAATGTTGAAAAATAAGAATAGATCTTTGTTTGTCATTGATCTAAGAAAAAAGGAATAATTTTTCATAACTAAGTTTAAGATTCACTATAAAGTTTTCATATCTATTCTTTTTTTTTTTTTTTTTTTGGTACTGGGGATTGAACTCAGGAGCATTCTACCTCCGAGCTATATCCCCAGCTCTATTTTTTATTCTTTATTTTGAAACAGGGTCTCACTAAGTTGCGGAGTGCCTCACTAGGTAGCTGAGGCTGGCCGCGAACCCGGATCCTCCTGTCTCAGCCTCCCAAATGCTGGGATTACAAGAGTGTGCCACCACGCCCGGCTCCATATCTATTCTTTATGAGGTTGAACAACTTTGCTTTATTCATGACTGCTTAATGAAAATATTTTAACTATAAATGCTCATTTAATTTAATAGATATCTTTTCTGCACTATTAAAATAGTCTTTTTCTTTTTTTTTTTTTTTTTTTTTGCTCTCAGTATCTGTTAATGTGATGAATTACATTGATTGAGGTGTGTATAGGAATCCATTCGAATTCCTAGAAAATCCATTTGGCCATGTTGTATTTTCCTTGCTATATATTGTTGTATTCTATTTGGTTATATGTTGTTACCGATTTTTGCGTTTGCATTCATGAGAGATACACATTTGCAGGTTTTTCCTCTGCAATGTCCTTGTTTTACTTTCATATCAGGGTTATGCTGGCCTCACAAAATTAACTGGGAAGCATTCTTTTACTTTGTGAAGACCTTATGTGATATTAATGTGGCTTTTTCTTTCTTTAAATAGAATTCAGTAGTGATGCCATGCAAGCCTGGAGTTTTTTTTCTTGCGGTAATACTGCCTTTTTTTATTCTGGATTTCAATCATACATTTTTGAAAGGTTTGTTTTAATCTTTTTTTAAGCATTCTTACTAGTAAGTTTATAAATTTTACTTTTCAAAGAAGTAATTTTGACTTTCATAGTTTCTCTATTGTTGATTTTCTATTTCATTGATTTCCACTCTTATATTTCCTATTCCTTACATTAGGTTTGCATTTTTCTTTTCAGTATTCCTTAAGGTAAAAGACTTAAATCACTCATTTCATGCTTTTCTGCTTTCATAACATAAGCACTGAAGGCTACGTATCTTTTTTATGGATTGTTTTAGCTACAGCCCACTAATTTTGTTATGGTGTGTGTGTGTGTGTGTGTGTGTGTGTGTGTGTGTGTGTGTGTGTTTGTGTTTGTGTGTTATCATTCACTTTGAAATAGTTTTAAACTTCTATTGTGGTTTCTTTGCTACAGGAGCTATTTGGAATCATTACATTTAATTTTGAAATATTTGGGGGAGTTTGTTAAGTTTTTGTGGCTATTGGTTTCCAGTTTAGGAATAGAGATTTTACTTATGATTAAATAATTCACTTGTGTT
>PVLC010038744.1:0-14607 GCA_004027655.1 Graphiurus murinus | reverse complement strand
GTTGAAGAAGACCTCGCTAAATTGCTGAGGTTGACTTTGAACCTGTGATCCTTCTGTCTCAGCCTCCCAAGTACTGCGACTATAAGCATGCACCACCATGTTCAGCTAGGCCTGGGTCTTCTTTATGAGAAAATAGCTCACTACAAATTAAATTCTAACTTATAAAGATATAAAGTATTTATGTTATTTTGAGGGGGGGTAAGATTGGTAATTTGTCCCTCAGGAAATTTATCTATTTCATCTAATTTATCTTTTTACTATCTATGGTTCTCTGGTGATACCAACTCTTATTCCTTAATTGGTGATTTGTGCCCCCCCCCCCGCTAGATAGAAGTTTATCAATGTTATTATCTCTAAGAACTAACTTCTTCTTTCACCAAATTTCTCCCTATTACTTTCTGAGTTACAGTCAGTAACTTAATTATTTCCTTTTTCTGATTAATATTTCAATTGCTGGCCTGCCTGCCTTCCTTCCTTCCTTCCTTCCTTCCTTCCTTCCTTCTTTTCCTGGGGATTGAACTCAGGGATGTTCTCTCTCTGAGCTACACCCCCAGCCCTATTTTATTTGTTATTTGAAGAATCTCACTAAGTTCCTGAGGCTATTCTCGAACATGTGATCCTCCTGTATCAGCTTCCCAAGTACAGGGATTACAGGTGTACACCACCATGTCTGGCAGGTTTTTCTAGTTTTTAAGATGCTAGCTAATACTATCATTTTTGAGATATATATATATATAAATTAAATGTAAATAAATTGCTTTTGCAGCATTTTATAAATTTTGTCATGTTGCATTTTCATTTTCACTCATTTCAAAACACCTTGACCCATGGGTTATTTAGAAGTTGGCTGTTTAGTTTCAAAATACTAAGGGAGTCACAGAGATCCTTCTGGTGTTGATTTCAAATTTAGTTTCATTTTTTGACTTGGGTCTTTTAAATTTTATTGAAACCTGTTTTATGGACCAGAATATGACCTGCCTGCATAAATGTTCCGTGAAAACTTGAAAAGAATGTGCATCTGTTCATTTGGAGGCCAGAGTGATCTGCTAACATCAAATAGGCGGGGCCTGGTTGTTGTGTCGTTCATGTCTCCTGTGTCCCTACTGATCCTCCAGTGGGTCTACCAGCTCACGAGAGGGGTGCTGAAAACCTCTTGACTGTAACCATACAGTGTCTATGTCTCCTCCTTTCCTTAAACACTTTAAAAGTTTTTACTTCACGTATTTTGCAGCTTGGTGATGGGATCTTAATTGATTTCCTTTATCATTATAAAATGGCCTTGATCTCATAGTCGTCTTCATCTGAGATCTGCTTTGTCTGGTGTTAACACGACCTCCTCGACTTTCTCTTGATTAGCTTGCTGTAGCACAGTTTATCTTCCTAATCTCCTTTCATTTTAAATCGTTTTATCTTAAAAGTACGTTTCTTGTAGGAGCATACATTTAGATCTCTCCCCCCACCTCCTCCACCAATTGCAATCTCTGCCTTTCCTCCGAGGTGCCTGGCCATTCACATTGATCACAGTTATTGATGTTCCTGGGTTCGAATCTGTGGTTTGCACCATTTGTTCCTTTTTTCTTACTTTCACACTAATTGAGCATGCTTTGTGATTCCATGTCAGTTCCATTTTTACTTTTTAGCTGTGACTTCTTGTTCTGTTCATTTCGCAGGGGTTTTGGGGGGTTCTGGTCTACACCCTTAACTTATCGCCCTCCACCTTTGAGTGGCATTATGCTACTTCATGTACAGTATGAGAGTCTTACAGAGGTGCCCCCCTGTCTCCTCCACCACCTTTTTGGCATCGCTCCCATCTGCTTAACTTTTGCATCTGTTAAAGATCACACATTATTATTTTTACGTCAATAGTTTTTTGGTTTTAGTTTTGTTTTTTTGTTTGTTCGTGGTGCTGGGGATTGAACCCAGGGGCTTTCGATCTCCAAGCTATACCTCCCAGCCCTATTTTATTTTATTTTTTTATTTTGAGACAGGGTCTTGCTAAGTTGCTGAAGCTGGCCTTGAACCTATAATCCTCCTGTCTCCGCCTCCCAAGTACTGGGATTACAAATGTGTGCCACCATGCCCCACTCAGTTAGCTTCTGAAGAGACTTAACTAATAAGGAAAAAAATCTCTTGTGTGTCTATCCACGAAGCTGTCATTCCCAGGCCTTTTCTTTCCTTTGTATGCATCTGGATTCCCATACGCCGTCATTTTTCCTTTGGCCTCAAGGGCTTTCTTTACCTGTCTTGTAGTGCTCATCTCCAGGTGCCGAGTTATTTCAGCTTTGTCTGAAAGGTCTTCATTTTCCTTCCACTTTTGAACTCTATGTTGCTGGCCAACTGTACTTTTGCTGCGATGGCAGAGCTGTTTGTTTCCAGCACTCCTTGCTTCCTCTGAGGATCCTGCTGTGCCGCACCCTCCCTCCCCCCGTGTCTCTGCCATGTTTTTGACCCTCACCATAAGTGAACAACGACCCTCTCCGTGTGCTGGTGCTGAGCGGTTTGCTCTGATGACCTCGATGCCATCTTCTCCATGTTCCTTGTGTTTGAGCTTTGCTGGTTGGCCTCATCAGATTTTCCAAATTTTCCTTCTCTGTTATTCTGCTCTGCATCAGTGTGTCCGTTTCTCTCCTCTCCTCCAGGACCTCTGATCACACATGGTGAGTGGCCTGATCTCTGTTCTGTTCCCCTGAGTCTTTCTTTGCCTTGGTGTTCCTCCGAGGGCAGCCTCTCTCGCTGCCTCTGTAGGTCACGAATCTTTTCTTCTGCACTTTCCATTCTGTGGCTGATCCCATCAGGGGCGTTCTTCTCGGCCACCTTGCTTTTCCTCTCTGCAAGCATGGCTTAGGTTTCTCAGGTGTGTGAGTGCCGGGCATTTTCCCCGGTCCTGAGTAGTAGCATACTCCAATCAGTGACTGGGACAGTTGAGGACTCCTTCGTAGTCCCTGGGTTCCATCCCTGAGTTAGTGTTCCTCTGCCCTCTCTCCTGTGAACTCTGGGTTCCCCGCTCTGAAACAGGGCTGGTGCGAACCGCCATCTTGGTTTCTGTGCTCCGTTTGAGGGAGGAGTGAGGGGCAGTGCAAGCTAATGGAGAGAGAGCATGGCATCTGTGGTGGGTGCGGCCTCCCCGGAGCAGGTTGTGCTTCGTGCTGCTGGTGCCGCCTGCCCGGCTGACGGCTCAGTATCTGGGTCCAGACTGCAGGCTGGCTCAGACTCCTGCTGCATTGCATTCTAGCGACTCCTAGCCTAGGCCAGCTTGATGCTGGCGACGGTCACGTCCAGGTGATCTAAAATATCGAGCATGGTACGTGGGTGGAGAGATACACTCTCAGCTCCCATTATCCCAGGTCTTTTGGGAAGTTTTCACCCTGCAGAATGAGCCCGTGACTAGTTAGGATGAGGGAGTTTGAATATGGTAAAAAACCTGTCTGCACACTTGTTAAGCATTAGGGTTCCTCTTGCACACTGAGTGTGGCACATGCAGAGCCACGTGGCCTGGCCTCTCCGCAGCAGGGACACGTCCAGGATGTGGTGGGCTACAACGAGGGGCAGCCCTGCAGCTCCCAAAGCGGCCCCTCCACCAGTCCATGGGCTGCAAGGCGCCCAGCTGTATGGGCCCAGGGTCCGTAGAGACACATGACCTTGTGGGTTCAGCTCTCTGCCAGCCCTCTGCCGCCTGCCCCATCAGACAGGCATGAGCCTGTGGGTCTGTCCCGTTTCTCGCTCTCTCCTCTCCTTGGCCACAGAGCTGCAGCAGTGGAGGGTGTAATGCTGCCCCCGTGGCAGATGCATGCTCTGGTCCGTGCACGTCCCTCAGCAGGGGACGACGGCCCCCTAGCCTCACTCCATGCCCATGCCAGCGCACCGTGTGCTGCCCTGGGCGCCCTTCCTGGGCTGTGAGCGTGGCTTCCCGTCACCTTCTGTGTCTGTGCCGTTCCAGGCATCAGCAACACAGAAGCGCGGCAGCCGGGGAAGGCGCCCAACTTCAGCGTCAACTGGACGGTGGGCGACTCCTCCCTCGAGGTCATCAACGCCACGACCGGGAAGGACGAGCTGGGCCGAGCGTCGCGCCTGTGTAAGCACGCGTTGTACTGTCGCTGGATGCGTGTGCACGGCAAGGTACTGAGGTGCCCTCTCCGGCAACGTGCCGGCTCACCTCCCCACAGCGTGTCCATCCTCATCCCTCCTGCTCCTCCTCTGGCATCCATTATCATACCATTGCACACCACCTCCTGAAAAGACCATTTCAAAACCTTTCTGTTCCTGCAGGTTTCTTTTAGCTTGAAAGTGGGGCCCCGGCTCTGTAACTCTTAAAGCTGTTTCTGAGGCAGCTTCCTCCTTCCCTGCTGCAGAATTTGAGACCTGCTGCCCCCAGGGCCACTGGGGGAGTATTAGTTTTCTGTAGCTGTAACAAAATAACTGAGATAAGTCAACTTAAAAGAAGAAAGGTTCGGGGGTCTTAGTCCATGGTCACTCGGCCCTGCTGTTGCAGGCCTGTACTGAGCACAGTGGAACAAAGCTGCTCACCTCCTTGCAGCCAGGGAGCAAAAGCAAAAGCCAAAGGGGGAGAGGCCCAGGTCCCAGATCCCCCTCAAAGGCACACTCCCCGTGACCTCTTTTCCGTCAACGAGGACCCACCTCCTAATGCTGCAGCACCCTCTGGTGTCAGCTGCGGGTCTAGCCCTTTTAAGATCCAAACCCTAACATTCCACGCTGGCCCCTAAAGTCTCATGCCCTCGCACGAGGCCAAATACATTTAGTTCATCTCTAAGCAACCCTCAGATCTTCACAGGTCTAGCATTGCTCCAAAGTCTCCTCTGAGACTCAAAGCAACCCTTAGCTCTGAGCTCCTGTAAAATCAAACAACAAGTTACATGGGTCGAGCGTGGCGGTGCACCCTTGTAATTACAGTACTTGGGAAGCTGAGACAGAAGGATCTTAGGTTTGCAGCCAGCCTCAGCTACTTAGTGAGACCCTGTTTCAAAAATAAAGAATAAAAAATGGGTCTGGGGGTGTAGCTCGGAGGTAGAATGGCCCTGGGTTCAATCTCCAGTTATGCAAAAAAAAAAAAAAAAAGTTACGTGTATCCAGCGTACAATGGTGGGATAGGCACAGGGTATACCTTTAGAGGAATGAGACCAAAGCAAGACCAAAACCCAGCCAGGCAAATGTGGGCTACAAATCCCGTGTATCCTGTGTAACTCCATGTCTGGCATCTGGAGCACCTGGTGATGAGATGTGATATCCACAGGGCTTTGGCAGCCCCACCCCCATAGTCTCGCCCGTTGCAGCCCACATGGCCTTTCTCTTGGGCTGGCTGCACTCTATAACGGCAGCCCTCTTCATAGATATCCCATGTTCCTGGCATCTCTAACTTCCTAGGGTCTCCACTGTTGCCTCGGCTTCACTCTCACAGATGTACACCTCACCCTTTCAGGGACTACTCGCTAAGACTCTGATGCTGCCACACATTGCCCAGCCTCCCAGGCTTTCCTGTCTTGGTAGAAGCCTCCGTGACCTCATGTGGAGGTTTGCATTCTGCACGCGTGCAAAGCCCATATCACATAGAGGACACCAAGGTCTGCAGCAGACTTGAGCAGCCACTGGATCTGCTTGGACCTTGGTGGTCGTGGCCTCTGAATGCTCAGGAAAACAAATCCTGGGGAAATAATTCCCTAGGCAGCCCTGTGTGAGCAGAATGCCAGGGCCTCTTCCCTATGCCTGTGATGGGTAGGGTCTCACTGATTCCTGAGAGACTTTCCAAGCATCTTTCCTATTTTCCTGGTGTAAGGTACTTAGCTTCTTTTTAATGGTATAAATCTCTTTAGCAACCACACCTTCCTTGGCTATACCTTTAAACATGCTTCTTTTCTGGCAAAACCACAAGTTTTTCAAATGTGTTCTGCTCTGCTTTTTGCTCCCAGTTCTCACTGTAAATTGGGATAAAAGCAGCCAGCAATACCCTTGTCACCACTTGAATGCTAATGCTTCCTTTAAATTTCTTCTGCCAGATTAATTAGTTCACCTTTAAATTCAGCCTTATGGAAAGTCTAGGACATGAACAAAATGTAGACAAGTTTTCTGCCAGAATGTAACACAAATGGGCTATAGACCAATTTTCAATAGAGTCTTTTTCCCATCTGAAACCTCACGAACAGTCTTTATTCTCCATATTCCCATCAGCATTCTGGTTTTCTTAGCTCCCTCCATAATATCTTATTAAGCTTGCTTGTAATTTTTTTGTTTTTTGTTTTTGTGGTACTGGGGATTGAACTCAGGGGCATTCTACCTCAAGTCCTATTTTTTTTTTTTTATTCTTTATTTTGACACAGGGTCCCACTAAGTTGTGGAGTGCCTCACTAAGTAGCTGAGGCTGGCCACAAACCTGGACCCTCCTGTCTCAGCCTCCCAAGTACTGAGATTACAAGCGTGCACTATCACGCCCAGCTTGCTTATAATGTTTTAAACTTTTTTACTCTGCTTCTCCAAACATTTCCAAATTCCTCTTGCAAGGCAATTTCAAAGGCTTCTGAACCAGGCAATCTGATATAGCCACAGCAATTAGCCCACTTGTTAGTACCAATTTTCTGTGTTAGTCAGCTGCCAAAATACTGGAGAAATCACCCTGAAGGGGGAAAGGCTTATTTTGGCTCCTGGCATCAGAGATTTTGGTCTGTGGTAGCTTGGCCCCGTTGCCTTTGGACCTGTGGTAAGGCCGAACATCATGGCCGAAGACCATGGTAGAAAAACTGCTTACCTCCTGCTAGCCAAGAAGCAAGAAGGAGAGGAGGAGGAGCTCAGATCCCTGTCGAGGGCCGCTTCCAATGGTCTAACCTCCTCCTCCACCACCTCCCCATAGCGCCACAGGCTGGGGCCCACGCCCACAGCACATGGCCTCTGGGGACATTTCGGGCCCAGACCCTGACAGGGAGCAGGCTTCTCTCACTGCTGACGTGGAGGCTGGTGTGCAGGAAGGACCAGCGACCTGCCCTCCCTGTCCCTTGCATGTGACACTCTGCATTCAGCCAGGCCCTCCCGTGAGGGTTAAAAATGTTCACTTTAGCCACAAGACCCTTTATCCATCAGAATAAAACCTTGTAGAGTCAGCCAGTGTTTTATCAGTAGGTTTTGTTTAAGTCAGATTTGTAAGATTTATGTAGTATGAGGTCAGCACAGAACACTGAGATTCGAGCTCAGGCAGAATTGCCCTGTTCCCAAGGATGGGCATGCATGCCACCACCATGGCCTTGAGGTTTATATACGCCGAGTCAGCCGCTTCCAAGCCCCACTGTGTGACGAGGTCTGCCCACTCCCCTCCTACTGTTTTAGACCCACTGTGTGACGAGGTCTGCCCACTCCCCTCCACACACACCTCCTGTTTGTTAGCCCCACTGTGTAATGAAATCTCCACACTCTCCTCCTGCTGTTTGAGCCCCACTGTGTGACGAGGTCTGCACACTCCCCTCCCCACCACCCCCGCTGCTATTTTAACGGTTTCAAGCATTCAAGATGGACTCTGAGCCACCCCTGATTTACCAGCTGTAGAACCTGGGGTCTGTAGCTGCCCTAGCCAGCGATCCCCCAGGAGGTGAGCTGCCCTGTCTTGGGGCGGCTCGCCCTGCGCCGGGCCCCTCCTTCTGGGTTCTTTCCCGAAGCCAGTGCAGTCCCAGGCACCATCTCTGAGCATCATCCGGGGTTGGATTTTTGTGCTCGCTTTTGCAGCCGTCACACTCTTACATCTGCTGTCCTCCTTCCCAGATTCCTTCCCATTTGCTGCGCACCAAGATCAACAAGCCCTCCACCTACCATGAGTCCAAGCTGGCAGCGAAGGAGTACCAGGCCGCCAAGACGCGCCTGTTCAGCGCCTTCGTCAAGGCAGGCCTGGGCGCCTGGGTGGAGAAGCCCACGGAGCAGGACCAGTTCTCCCTCGTCCCCTGACCTGGGCCGGCGCGGAGCACGGGGGCAGGGGCGGGGGCGGTCGCCGCCCAGCACTGACCTCCGGAGCCTCACGGCTGAACTGGGGTGGACAGGCGCACGTGCCGGCCGGGGAGGGCCTGGGGGGCCCCTGGGTGTCCAGCGTCACCGGGCGTGGGGGTGTGGGGTGCCGGGCATCTCACATCTGACCTGGGGCAGGCGCCGCTCACTCCCTCTTGAGTTATCCAGTGACTGACTGCTTTCCATCTCAGTTTACGTTAGAAATTGAGTTCTACTGAGTAGGGCTTCCTTAAGTTTAGGAAAATAGATATAACTTTGTGTGAAATTCTTGAATAAATAACTTATTCAGAGCTAGGAATGTGGTTTATAAAATAAGAAGTCACTATGTCAGGTCACTTTTATGCCATGCTCTTTTGATCGCAAGGAGGCCTGTATGTAGGGAGGAGGGGGAGGAGGTCAGAGGCGGGGGCCCTCTCCAAAGAGGGTCATCACACACGTCCACGCGTCCGCCCTCCCCTCCACAGGGACTTCACGGTTAGTTTTGCACAGTAGGTCCTAACAGTCCTCTGGGGCACCCCAGCATGATGTAGCGTGGCCCTGGCACCCCATGTCCTGCAGGATCTGCTGCCATGGCCACTTCTAGAAGCTTCCCTATACCTGGTGGGATCAGATCATGGAAACCTTTTCTCAGTTAACTTATAAATAACCCGGGGGGGGGGGGGGGACATGTCCAGAGGTCCTGCGGTGGCCATTCCGTTGGGGTTTTTAACAGTGTTGAAGCTTTTGCGGACTAGAAGGAGTCAAAGGGTGCTACAGAAGATGGAGCCCACACTTGCTCTGTTCCTCCTTTGGGATCTAAGGGTCAGCACGGCCAGCTGCCCAGGATCTTACAGGACGGGATTGGAGTGCTTTGGGTAGATACTCATTCTTGGGGCATACCTAAGGCGTATTTTTTAAGTAATTCTTCCCAGCTTTATCAAACACAAGTTTGAAAAACAAGGAGCATCCGGGCCAGAGCTGGCGAGGGAGCGTGACGCTGGTGTGGTGCAGGCCAGGCGTCCACGTCACGACAGGCACGGAGAAGGGCAGCCCAGGACCTGGCGTGGACGCCTGCGCCTGCTCAGAGACATGCACTGGGGCCTTGCTTCACTCAGGGTTGGAGAGGAGCTGGGAGGCGTCTTCCTGGTTCCAGAGGTCATGCAGAAGGGCCCTGGGGCCGTGGCAGGGGCACACACAGAGCCGCCCACTCGTACGAGGCCACGTCCAGGGCACCGGCACCCGTGTGGCACCGAGCTGAGCACTCACCTACGGCTTAGACAACCAGAACAGGAGCCGGCAGCTGCCATCACTTCCCCCAGATTCCCACCAGATCCTGAGAGGTGGGACACCATGTTTGGGGGTACCACGTGTGCCCCCATATTGGGAGGCCTGTCTGCTCTGGCTTTCAGTGCCTCACGGGGGCAGGGGAGCTGCCCAGGCTAATTGGGGCTCAGAGGAGTGAGCACCCCCGCACCAGCTCTGTGCTGGCCGGGGGCTGGCTCCTGGGCCAGAGGGTGGGTTCTCAGTCCCCGGGCACCGTGCTGGGGCCTCGTGGGGTACGATGCACTGGGGTTTTCTAGCACCCGCAGAAGGGAGGGGCTGGAGGTGCTGCTGCCTGCCCCGCAGGCTCCTGCACACTCCAGAGGACCCCGAGCCTGTGGGCTCTTACTCTTTAGGAATTGTATTTTTTCTAGTGGGAATTGGGAGATAGGCTTAGTTTTAAAAAGAATATGTGAGTTTGGGTTATAAAGTCCAGCAGAAATATATTCCATAAACATTAAAAAAAAAAAAAAAAAAAAAAAAAAAAAAACAACCATCCAGTGTGCCTGGCTTTTCCCTCTATCCTTGAATTGGTGAAATAAGTGTGACTGTCCCTGTCCCTTCCCCAAGGAGGTGAACCTCCCGCCACACGGGCCTGGGACCCAGGAGCCGTTCCCGGTTGAACTTGGCCTGGGCCCTGGGGCAGGGAGGAAGGCAGCCCCGGGAGGGCACCCCTTCCCTTGCTTCCAGAACAGGACAGTGCAGCAAGACTCCTGAGGGGGGTGGGGCTGAGCCCTCCAGGCAGCCCTCCCTAGGGAGTGGGTGGGGCTGTCTCCACAGCCACCATCTGGATGTCACAGACTCACAAATCGGACACAACCAGGACCTTGGGGTTTTTTTTTATTTTTATTTTTTAGGAAGGCCTTGAATTTTGAGGACATTTTAACAGGTAGGGGTGGGAGGGTGTGGGTTCTGTTTAGTTAGCTAACCCGGAAGTATTAATTCCACAAAGATGCTGTCCCTCGGGCTGCTCAGGTACAGCTTTGTCAGGAGGCTGGGGGGGTCACGTCCTGAGGTCTCGGGCAGGTGACTGGTGTGGAGCCCAGGCGCTCCAGGCTCCTGGCACCCGGAGGTCCCGCCTCTCCCGGCAAGGACGCCAAAGAACTGCAGTTTTGATTCTCAGTCTTACTCTTTCGTCATCTTTTCCTGTTTGGGAGGGGTTTGTTCTGTTCTGTTTTGTTGGTAATTAAAAGCAATTGTTTTATTTTTAAACGTGCAAGCTGACATCTCATAGGTGTTGATTTCTCTGGGATGTGTTTTGTTCCACAAGTTCACTTACCTCCTGGCTGTGTTGTCGCCTCCTCCTCTGTGCAGCCCCTGCTCCTCGCAGTTTCAAACAGGTACCCCAAGGCCCGGCGGCCACCAGCACCACACGCCCAGATCTCAGGAAGGGAGAGCCACTCATCTGCCCTGTCCCACAAGTAAAGAAATACCACGCAGGTGGACTTTCCACTTCTGACATATTTTACACCAGAAAAAGGTCGTATCTTTGACCCGGCAAGAGAAATAAAATTAGTTGACTTCCCAATCTGTGAAATTAGAGAACCTCTCAAAAGATTCCCTTAGTCAGCTCCAACCTGGATGCATGGGGTGCAGTGTTCGTGTGTCCCTGTCTCCTGGCCTGTCGTGTGACAGTCTCCCTGACTATGAGCTGGGTGCTTGCTTTCTGAGGCCGGTGGGCTGCTCAGCCTGTCCACACTGGCGCCCTGGGGTCATCGTGTGATACTGGGGAACAGAAGTAGGGAAACCTCCGACCTGCAGCGGGCCGGGCTGAGTGGAGATGGACCTGCGTCGGCCAGATCATGACTTTTAGTTGGAAGGGTTCGCTCACTTTTTTCAGCTCCATGTGGAAATTCTCCTCCTGTCTCTGGCAGCACCGTCTGCACTGTCTTGTTTACTGTTTGGAGGGACAAGGACCAAGCCCAGAAGCACCTGTTTTGGCCACAGCGAAAGCTGATGGTGCATGGGAACCCACCGGCATTCTCTGCACACAAGCGCGGGTTACAAGCACAGTTTATGATGGAGTTAATGGAGTGAGCCTCCAAAGCTGCTTGCTTTTCCAGGCTTTGGGTTATATGCTTCTAATTTGATTTTAGAATTTGGACACTTTATATGAATGTAATTCAGCCAAGAAGCTTGTTGCTAAGATACAATCCTCAGTGTCTCTGTATGTATATTTATGTATATACCACATGTTACAACCTGCATGAGCTTCCTCTCACACTGAGACCAGCCAGAACCGAGCATGAGACGCTGTCATATATAGACAAAGGATTCAAGATGTTCTCAATAAAAAAAAATACGAGGTTTCACTACTATAGCATTGCTGAGATTTTCTTTTCCTTTTTCCTTATTTCTGTCCTTAGCTTCACTGACAGGTCTGGGATCAAAACTTGCTTATTGATCATGATTTGATGGATTTAGGTGGATAAATGCCACCTAAAAGCCATGTGTCTGGCTCCATCTGGCCATGTCCCCTGCTGTGCGTCACCCCAAGTCCTCAGTGCATTTACCCAATTTGGAGTGGCCCCTCACTCCCCGCCCCCTCGGGCTCCTGCCTTCTGCATCATCCTGGAGAGTTGTACAAAGAGGCACAGAGGAGATGTCACAGCGCCCCTTCCCCAGACTTCAAGTGGGATGAAGACACTGGCCACGTTGTTGGTTGGGGTGTGTGAGGGTCATGTGCCCAGGACACAGGAAGAAACTTGACCCTCGATACAATGACTGACTGAATAGAACAAGGTGTTCAGGGGCAGTAAAATAATACAGACACTAAATTACAATAGAGAACTACATCTCAGACTGTAATATTTGGGAAGGACATTCCTAATAAATGGGAAGTTGGCTGCAAAGCAGGACCTGTGATATTTGGGGAAGACATTCCTAATAAGTGGGAAGTTGGCTGCAACTGATGTGGGCACACCATATCAGTGAGCTTGTGGATGAGGGGAAGGAATGGAGTCTCATCATGATCTATGGATGACAGGACTCGGGTGCTTTTAATTTTGTTCTCCTTTTATAAAACAGATGCATTTGGCTAATATTTTTATAACCAAATGAAAAACGAACTTAGAAAAGTGTTTTTGAAAAGTCCAAAGTACCATATAAGTAAAAAGCAGCACCATAGTACTATTGTAGATAGAAACTCGATTCTCTATTTTGGAACTGATTCAATTGGGAAGATGACTGACTTCTACATTAACATAATTTGGCCTCTTATCTGCTTGTCTCTATCAGAAAACAGTAGGACTAAAATGGAAGTCAACAACTGACAGATAGTTTCCATCTGACCTCGTGAATGCCAGGTGCCTCGCCATCCTCCCGTGCCCCCCTCCCCAGTGTCAGCTGTCAGACTCCCTAGTTTCATAAGTCTCATGGGCTATTTCTCCACTTACTCCTCTTACTTTCTGTAGATGAACTGAAAATCCTTAGTACTGCAAACACACACGACAGTGTGCTAGCTATTGGACCACTTCTTCACAATACGCACCTTTCTTTTTCATAAGCACAAAGGCAATTTTGACAATGATGCTTAGCAGAATTAATGAGAGAAGAACTGGGGTGTAGCTCAGTGATAGAGTGCTTATTAGCATGCAAGAGGCCTGGATTCCACCCCAGCACCATAAGAATAAATAAATTAGTGATGGTGTTTACTTTTATTCATTTATTGTGGTACTGGGGATTGAACCTAGGACATTCTATCTCCAAGCTATAACCCCGGCATTTTTTACTTTTTGTCTTTTGGAAATAGTGTCTTGCTAGGCTGCTGAGATTCTCACTAGATTTCTGAGGCTGGCTTCTAACCTGTGATTCTCCTGTCTCAGCCTCCCAAGTACTGGGATGGCAAGTGTGCACCACCACACCCTGCTTAACTTTATTTTTATTTAGTGTTTGCACCTGGGAGCAATAGACACATTTATCATTCCCTTCAAAGAGTACATAACCTGAACATTTACCTACATCTTTCATTAAGTTGTTGCAAATTAAGTAAGACTCATTTTCTTTTAATGATATATTAGAAACTGGGCCAATTAATTTTATTAGATCTACATGTTTAAAGTTGTCACTTTATTGCCTTTAGTAATTTATCTTCCTAGATGGGTACTATAATTTATTCCTCAGTGGTTTTCTTTTTTAACATCCCTGGAAAAGCATGTTAACAATTTTATTTCAATCGAAAAAGTAGGTCAGACTTTTTCTGACAAAAAGTGTCTAATTTGGTTCACTGGTTTGACAAGAAGGATTGGGTTACATGGAGGACATTTTCCATAAATAGAATGAACTAAATATGTAACTTCAAGGTTTCAATGAAAGTACATTTCAAATAATGATATGATGAGTTTTGTCGAAAAACATTAAATTGGCAAAAAAAAAAAAAAAAAGCAAAACCCAACACGCATTGAAATTAACATTTCAAAGTTCTCACCCCCTCAGAATATGTCAGATTTAGCAAAGTGATGGCATCATGGATAAATGATAAAACGTACCAGAAATTGAGAACCACAGGGTAACAAACCCTTTGCTAGTCAACTGGTTTCTAATCGTTTGCTTTCAAAACACTCTAATTAAAAGCTAATTGAGTTGGCAGCTGATAAAGCATTGAAGCGATTTTTATAATTTTAAACTTCAGATCTTCTTACTTGGGGGCTACTACTTAAAAAGAGTTCAAAATACAATGGAAGGACATTGCTATACCACATCTCCTGGTCTTCAAATTCATGTTACGTTTCCTAACACTAACACCTAAGTAAGGGAAAGGAGAAACGCAGCTGGGGCGAGCCCTCTTGCTCTGTGGGTACAGGACCAGTCGCTTGGAGAGACCGCCTTGCTCACCTCACTGAGAGGTGGCGTCAGTGAAGTTTTGCTTTCACGCGTGGTAGCTGTCCATCAGTTTGTAGCCTTTATGTGTTTACAAACTGTGTCCAGAAAGTACATGTGAAAATAACGCGGCACCTAGGAGAGACTACTGACAGGCCCTTTGCTACAATAAATGTTTAATTTTGCTTCATATAAAGCTTTGTAGAGAAGTAGGCTGAGGTGAGCACTGTGTTCAGGGACAAAGAAGAGTGGGTTCAGGAAAGAGCAGCTCCAGGATGGAGGCGGAACTCAGTGCAGGCGGAACTCGGTGCAAGCCGAACTCAGTGCCGGAGGAACTCAGCGCGGGCGGAAGTCGTGCAGGCTGGAGGCGGAAGCGGAAGTGGAGGCTGCCATCTTCGCGCAGCTGCTCCCAGCCGGTGGCCACGTGCGTCTCGGCTCTCGGGGTGCGTGGCCACGGACCGTGGAGCTTTTCCCCACTGAGCGTGGCCCTGCATTTCC
>PVLC010038743.1:0-14600 GCA_004027655.1 Graphiurus murinus | reverse complement strand
AGGAGGAGGAGGAGGAGGAAGAAAGTAATACAAAGTGTTTTGTTGACCAGCTATGAACCAAAACTCAGGATTAGAACAAAAAAAAAAGAAAGAAAGAAAGAAAGAAAAATGAGGAGAGAGATAGTGTTAAATGCCAAATACATTAAGAAAACAAAACAAAAGTTCTTTTTTCTGAAGCGCTCCTTTGCTGCAGGTTCCTTCTTACAGAATGACTTTGGTGACTGTGATCTAATAGTCAGACAAAGCCATAGAGATATACACAATTCAGGCAGGTAGTATTTTAATATCTCTAAGAGTGTGTTGTCTCAACAAGTAAGTGCAGGAAATGTGGGTACCAAAGATATGTAGAATCTAAACAAATGATAGAGGGTTTGCAGACCCCTCCAGAGAGCAGGAAGATAAAAGTGAGGCTAGAATACAGGTGACCTTGGACTTCTTTAAGAAGTGCTAAAGAAAAACAGCACTGTGCAATGAGGATCACAGGTAAGGGTGAAGTCATCCTGACTGAAATCTGCTAGCCATTAAAAGTTAAGGCACCTCAGACATCACATGAGACGGTAACCCCCAAAATTGTGTTGAGGGATATAACTATCCTTTAACCACAGCAGACTTTTAAAAACTAAGTATAGGCATTTTTTAAGAGAATCAAAACCACAGAACTAGTATTTCTTATGTAAGAAAAAACATCTGTGAATATGTAACTGTAATACTTAGAAAGTATAAGACAACTTTGGTCAATTCGAATGACAGGTCAAACATGTAATTCCAATTTAAAATATATAATGGAAAACTTGATTTAGACTTGTGACAAAGTGAAATTTTAGGTTTATATACAGTTTAAGAACATTTAAGAGAACTAAAGGTTACATGATATCTTTAAGTTTAATTTATTATAATGACAAAAATTAATTAAATACTTGGGGATATTTTACAGTCAGACAAGTGGAATATTTTAAAAAGGATAGAGAACAAATTTTCAAAGAATAGAGAACAAATTAAATCTTTATGTTCAATGCAAAATGGTTACAAGATTATAATTAACTAAGTTTGTAAATGGAGCCAAATATTTACATCCTCTAGCTTTATATATTGAATAAGATGCATAAGCTAATTCAAATAAGCTAGATTTAAATTTTTAGTAATAATTATTTTTAAATCTTGCTAACTTTAATAAGTCAAATATTATATTTCAAATCCAAAGTAACCCTCTATATAAACTTTTCTATGGGCAAAAGCTACCCCTTTGCATTAAAAATTCATATTGATACTGGCATTCAGGAGAGATTCACATGCAGTCTCCTCAGCAGAGCCCTCCAAGATCAGCCCATTGAAAGTTTTCTCTGTATTTCCCTGTCACCACATTCAGCTCCTACTGTAACCCATAGTTAAGAGATTTGTTTGCTTCATGGTTTACTATCTATTTACTGATTGATTTGTAAGCTCCAAAAAGAGAAGCGTTTTTTGTTTGTTTGTTTGTTTGGTTTAAAATATACCATAGTGTTTTCAAAACCTAACAGAGTGCTTGGCAAAAAGCAGGCACCAAAAATATGTTTGAAGGAATGACTAAATGAATGAACCCGAAATATTTAGGTCTGTATATTACAAGAGACAACCAAAGTTACTAATGTGTTTTAAGAACCCGAGATTTTTCACTGATTGATATGCCATGTTTTACACTCTCCATGAATATTACTTTTATATTCCCTCTTGTGAATGCACTGAGCAATCTCACTGGCAGTGAGATGAAAACTTCACCCATTTTATGGTTGCTGAAAACTTTTGGAAAGATTTACTTACTGTTCGATTTGCCAGAAACCCTAGTTTAGCAAGCAGATAATGCACAGATGGTAGCAAGATGGATAATAATAGGTTGATAAATTATAATTATAACTTTAACATGAAGGATATTAAATAAATCAATGGTGCATTTTTAGGAGCTTCTAGTATTTGAGGTCTTCAGAATGGAGAAAAGGATACCCATCTTTCAAAATATGTTTCTATTTTTTAAGATTCTGGGTTTTTTTTTTTTGTTTTTTTTTGACATACTGGGATTGAACCCAGGCGCATTCTACCTCTAAACTACACTCCCAGCCCTTTTTATTTTGAAACAAAGTCTCACTAAGTTACTGTGCTGACCTCAAACTTGCAATCCTCCAGTCTCATTCTTCTAAATACTGTGATTATAGATGTGCACCTTTGTATCATGCTTGTTTCTTAAGATTCCGTATGGAGCTAACATAAAAGAAAAAAAATTCTATCCATTAGCCATGATGTGCTATTGTTTTAAGCCAATTGTTTAATATTAGTGTGCTATTTAAGATTTAAGGAATCATTTATATTTCTGTGCTGACTCTACGTGTCATATAAATAAGATTTATTACATTCCTTGGCATTTGGGGGAACATTCATTCTATTTTTCCTCTGCTTAGTGGAAGAAAACTCTTGGGTCAACTTATCTTTTTAATCTAAGAGGTCTCAGCTGAAATTGGCTTTGCAGTTTGCTAATTACAAAACTCAACAGGGGTTTTTCCTTATTTGGTGTAACTCATATTCCTATTCATTAACCCCAGTTTTAAAAAAGATTAAAAAGTCTGAATAGAAACAACTTAAAAGTCTCAAGAACCTGCCTCTCCCCTGTGATACCTTGAGACACTTCAAGTGCAAACTTTACCCATACTATCTAATTACACACCTTCTGTGGTTGCAGGAAGGGAAGGTGAAATGTGTACCTTTTGAACTTCCCAACCATGCGGTGCTACGGGGAGACGAGAAATCAGTCAATCCTTTCACTGTATAGATTGGGAAAATTTATGTCAACCTGAGCTACAAGGAAATCGGCATTCTGAAGGGCAATCCTGCAAGCTGCTTTTCACAGGGCCAAGCCACTGGGTTCAGCAGCTTTCATTCCGGTGAAAGGATCATTACCAGGCGGCTCCAGGGAAGTTGGCCCTCCTGTAAGTGTGCTCCTTTGTTATGAATATGGAACAGATGGAGCCAAATCTATCTGCTCTGTAGGAACAAAAACACTTACAACCCAGCTCTCTCTATTAAAGACTCTACTTAGCTCCTTTATACCATCGGCTTTCTGTGCACTGCTGTGAGGTTTTGACTTTATAGAAAAAGGCACTTCATAAAAGCAACAGTTCTTACTCTTAAACCAAAGTGGCCTAAGAACTAAAGAAGATGAATACATGGTTTCACCCACAGGACTCCTTGGAGATATGCAGATATTCAATTAGGAGTGTGTGTGTGTGTGTGTGTGTGTGTGTGTGTGTGTGTATGTGTGTGTGTGTAAGACTGTATTCCATTCTGGTAAATGTCTGCATTAAAACAACATGAAAATATAGAGGAGAGAGATGAAGATGTCATGTTTCTCATTACGAGGATGGCATCTAATTGCTCTAGCATAATAAAGTGCCAGGATTTAATTTTGTATATATGTCTGTAAGGCTAGTGAGGGCTGTCTTAGACCAGAAAAAAAAAAATGACTATGCACAACAAAATCATGTGAGTAAACATAATTACTAATTAGGACCATACCACAAAGCAAAGGCCATGTGATGCGTCTTCACTATGAAAAATGGTAATAATTACTTTCAGCATCACGCCAATTTGCTTTTATAACCTGAAAGATATAAACACTGCAGGTGAAACCAATGCATGTGCTATTTATCAGGCTGATGAGCTAGAAGACATCCAAAGGCCACCATTGCATGTGTTGTTGCCAAGATATGTGTGTTGGCAGATAGCTAGGTAAGTGCCACAGGCTTTCGGGGGCTGGTGCACAACTGTGTGTGCGCCTCCCACTGATAGCGACAGGGGGAAAGGAGTGTCTGCCTCATTTCATTACATTTATTATACTGATACATTTAAAGTCTGGCTGCCTCTTCGGAGATAATTGAAAAAAGAAATTCTGTGGCAGGATGCTTTGATTCTGACTAAATCAAGTCTTCGGGCAAATTTCCTCCTGCCAGTGGAAGCACAGCTTGCCTGAAGTCGTAACCTTTGTTGGAGGGAAGGAACTGGCCTTGAAGCAGATCATGAAGCAGATGTTTTATGCCAAATCAGAGTCTGGGGATACGTAGGCTACCGCAAATAAAACTCTTCTTCTGTCTGTTCAATCATTTCAATTCCCTGCAGTGTGAAATATGAACTTGCCAACAAATGGCCAGCGTGCTGTGCCTCGCAGCAGGGGGGAGAGTGCCACAGCTGTGCCACAGACTGGAGAACTGGAGACGCGCATGACATGTTCATTAGTCCCCTGTAAGGCCAGGGCCTGCACAGGCCAGTCTCCAGAGCCATCCACAGGGAAGCAGGACCAAGTGTTTACTACACCCCTAAGAGTTAAAGACATGATTTCTGCAAAAATGAGATGCAGACTTGAAGTGATCTGTTGGATGATCCCAGGAGGTTGGTCTTTAAAACAAGAAAACGAAGAGCAGATCTTCTCTGGGCACAAATAGAAAAAAAATATGTCTGCAATGCTTCAGTTTGTTCTTTCTTTATTTTTTTTTTCCTCTTGGACTTTATTAGCAGCCTGCTCCTTGAGCAATTAAAAATGAAATAATGAAATATATTTTCAGCCTCAAAACATCTCTGAGAGACTGAAGTGGCTCAGTGCAAGAAAGTAGATGCTCTTTCTGTGAAGCAGAAAGATGGATCTGTGGGAACTGCCTGGCTCACCTGTTGCAGACAAAGGTAGCCCCAGCTCTTTTAGTGTACTGGCCTTCTGGTGCATTCCACATTACAGTTTCACAAGGATAAAACAGTTAATTTACCTAAATTTAGGTAAAATTAGACCCAACAATTTTCTATTTGAGGTCCTTTGCAACATATAGAACATACATATTCACACAAGCTCTTATAGCTATAAACTTAGATTATAAATGTCCTAGATTCAATTCTATTGTGAGATTTTTTTCCCCCAAAGGTTATTCACATGCTTTCTAGTGCCACATTCTTTCAAGTTTTAATCATGAGCTCCCTAAATAGAAGTCATTTGCATCTGTAAACATTTCATCACAATAGTATTTAGCAGTATATTCTTTTTCTGTAGAGCTATTTTAAAAGGAAAATAAACCTTAATATGGAACAACAATCAAGTATGAGCATAAAAAGGTAACTTAGAGGCTAGAGAGACCTCGTAACCAACCCCTTTATGTAATTTCTGAAAAATGTTTGAAGTTTCTCAATTTTAAAATAGCCTAGAATCATGTAGTTTATTTTGGATGATAGATTACAGGGATACTAGTCACATAATCCAACTCATGACCTAAATTATAAGAACATTTTCAAGAAATGAAATGAGTTTGAAATAATTTATTATTCTGAAATGAGGCCAAATAAGTACACATGGTTCAGGCTCAAAATGATGGACCATTATCACAACTAATGGTGAGTTCTCATTAGTTTAGCATTTCTTAATGAATGTTGTAGTCAATAAATCTGTCACAGAATGGTTACAAATGATTGTTTTAAGGAATTAATAACAAGACTTATATTTTTATTTTAGAATTCTTTTGGCCACAATTATGTTAGAATAGTATTTTTTTGTAATTTTTTTTTCTCTGTTTAACAGGACCAAATACAAACTAGAAACATAAAATTATTTCTTAATTGACATGGAGCCTAGTGGGAAGGAACTAGATCTCAGGATGTAATACTGATGATATTTTTATAATCACTATCATTTATCTATTATTTGTATGCACCAGGCACTGTGCCAGGTTTATTAAATTTAATCCCCAGCACTGTTCTTGGAGGCAGGTACTATCCTCATTTTGGAGACAAGGAAACTGAGGCTTAGAGATGATAAGTAGTTCACTAATGTCATGCATAGTGAGCTTATGGCAGAATGGATATTCAATCCCAAGTCTTTCTCATGCCAAAACTATACAACCTCAGTTTATAGTATAAATCATACTTTTCTTCATGATTGCCCTATTTCAAATATTTGTTTCATAATTTCCAAGAAGCTCTTAAAGGCCTTCCAACAAAAGTGTTGGGGGAGTTTCAAAGTTGGTAAAACTTGACTGTATAATTCCAAGTATTTGCAATAGGTTCCAGTAGGAGAACCAAAAGGGGGGTTGCCTGCAGAGACATGCCCTACACATATTTCCTAATCAAGTGCATGTCAAGAAAAAGCCTTTTAATATTACATTACCGTAACTGATATACTCCCAAGTACCCATATGCACCATGGTAGGAAGAACCAGGAAACAAAACACAGCAATCCAATGTTCCAAAAAGTAAACAGGAAAATTGGCTGTGTTCCTATCACACACTGCCCTGTAGAAGGAGAGATTTCCCAGGCTGGCCTTTGCTGTCTCTGACCTCACAGTATGTTTCTTGAGATATGGGCAGCTGTAGTCTGTTCCCACCCTAGGTGTCTTAGCCCTGGCCAGGAGGAAAAGCAAACTAGTTAACCACGTTATGGAATAAGAACCAAAATAACATATAGACATAGAGTAGAACTGCCTCTTATCCAAACTCAACCATGTCACTGTATCTGAGGAAGAGGATTGCTGAGCCCCAAACCACCTACCTATTTACATATAGACATCATCAAGCCTTTTTCTGATACCTCAGAAAAATGACAAATTCTCTAGCCTTTACTTTAAATTCAATAAAGCTATGGTTGTTGATAAGGTGCACCAAGAGTGGCTTTGCACCTTTCTTTTTTTTCCCCTCCAATAGTAGACACTTGATCAATGGATGTCCTATTCAGTGGCATGGGTAACATTTTTCTGCACCATCTAGTCCCCCAAAATTCTTTCACTTACCCAATGTATGAACATATCCTCATTCAACCACAAAAGTAAGGTATTCTGCTCTACTCTGGACAAAATTCCAGAGTGTTTCTAGTGCTAGAACCAAAGTTAGATCATGTTACTTCTCTGTTTAAAACCCCTCCGATGGCTCCCATCTGAGTGAAACCCCGGGTTCTTATATGGTCTACAATAACCCCTTACTGCACTGCACAGACTTATATAAATTTTGTGCAGTCTGTGCAGATTCGCAGAGGTCTTCCCTTGTTCAACCTGCTGGAGTCAGGAGGGCCTCCTTGCTGCTCCTGGAGCACTTATGGCATGCCATCACCCCAGCCTCCTAGTGTCTTTGTGCTTCTTCTTCCTGAAAAAGTCTCTGGACAGACATAGGAATTGCTTCCTTATTTCTCTTAGGTCTCATCTCCAATGCTAACTTTTAGAAGGCCTTTCCTGACAACCTTATATAAAATATCAAATAAATATAATTAACATGTAATAAATATATCAATTTTGCCATCTTCATATTCTGTATTCTCCTTCTTCTGCTTTACTTTTTTCATCATAGCACTTACCATTTACCTGACATATTTCATGTTTATTTGCTTGCTTATCCCTTTCCCCATCTCCTGTCTCCAGTAGAATGTATGTTTCCTTAAAGAAGGGCCATTGCCCTTTTTTTCCCCTTTGTTGTATTCACAGTCAAAAATACTACTTTACCAGCAGTATGCACCCAGTAAATATCTGCTAAATAAGTAAGGAAGAAAAGAAAGAATAAATGAATGAAAGAAAAGGTCATTCCAAGAAAAAAAAATGTGTTTGCTTACTGATTTACTATAAATCCCTAAATATTCATAAGTTTGAAGTAAAAAAAAAATCAAAATCTAATCACTGAGTAGGCAATATGAGTTTCATGCAATGTAAGTAGATCCTTAAGTTGGCTGTAAATATAAGTGGCTTATTTTTCAAGATAGAATGAGATTTTTCTTCACATTCAATTAAGATGCACTAAAACATATTTGTATAAAGCAAAATGACTTTAAAGTGCTTTTGAAAAAAAACTTCTCATAACCTGGTAATTGTTTGAGGCATTCCTGGGAAGGCAGAGGATGGCAAAAATGTCAACCAGGCATTCAGTAAGTCTAAGTGGGGGAGATTTTTTTTCCTAAAATAAAGTGGCCTTTATTTTATTTTATTTTATTTTATTTTATTTTATTTTATTGAAGTAAGGCCAAGCATCAACAGTTGCCCTGATTAACCTGAAAATGCATAATGGATCGAGAGGAGAATTTTCTCCTCCCCCGCCTCTTCCTGTTGGTTCTCCCCCTCCTCTTCTTCCTCCTTTTCCTGTTTATCATCATCATCATCATCATTATCATCAAACTATTGTACACTTAAGAATCCTCAGACCAACCTCAAAGTATAAATCACCGAATTACAAAACTCAAGTTTATAAACCTGGAGGACCATCTAGTTCAGTCTCCTTATTTTATGAGTTTAAGAAATTGAGCTTCAGCGGTTTGGAGAAAGCTCATTCTTTGGCTATAGAATGGCTGATCCAGTTTAGAAATATTTATCAAAAGAGATATATTCATCAAACCACCTGGGACAGAACTAGAGCATAGTGATCATCCCCAAAGCTCCTCTTAAATGCTAAGAACCAAGTTATTAGGAATTAAATTTTAATGAATTAGTATTATAACTAGTTCTGCTAAAATGGAATAGTTCAGCTGAACTTTTTGTTTGCTGACTATATTCTTTAAAGTGCATGTAAAATCAATGTATATAGTAAATTTCTGTCCCTTTTATAGAAAAGTATAATTTTACTATTTTAAATAACTGTAGAAGATTATGGCTGCTGCATCTTTGCCTCTGACATGAAGTCTGTCATGGTTTTGATTTGTTTTTCCTCAAATATATTGTCATAGTCACAGTCTCAATTAAGACATTACTCCTGAAGGAAAATGGGAGGCAGCTTATTTCTCTCTGCTTTGTGATTCTATTTCCAAAAGGCACAGGGGTAAAAGTGGGAGCTGTCTATAATACTAACTGGAAAATCTAATGAGGTTATAGAACTGTTATTTTTCCTAAGTAGCTACCAGTCCCTACTCTCTATGCAATTTATTACTATATCTACACATGTGTGACCAGAAGGCCAGAGCCATCAGCATAAAACAATACTATTATAAAACAACACACACTACCATCATCACCACAAAACAACATACACATCACCATCACAAAACAACACACACATCACCACTATCAAAAAACAACACACACACATTACCCCTACCATCACTACCACAAAATACACACAACCCACACCACCACCACAAAACAATACACACACATACTATCACCACCACGAACACACACACACATACACACACACACTACCTCCACCACCATATCTTTTTTTTTGTGTGTGTGTGTGTAGTGCTGGAGATTGAACCCAGGGGCATTCTACATCCAAGCTACACACCCAGCCCTAATTTTTATTCTTTATTTTGAAACAGGGTCTCACTAAGTTTTGGAGGGCCTCATTAAGTAGGTGAGGCTGGCTGTGAACTTGCGATCCTCCTGTCTCAGACTCCCAAGTACTGGGATTACAAGTGTGTGCCACCAGGCCCAGCTTACCACCATCTTATTAAGGAAGAAATTTATGAAATTTTCATCTCTATTCTTGGATATCAAGAATTTCATTTTATTTTCAAAGAAATGGTTTTTTTTTTTCCTGTTACCTACAGCTATCTTTTCAAAATTTTCAGTTTCTTTGGCTCCAAACAACCATTCTGATCCTGAATATATAAAAACTGGATTTTGAGAAATCAAATCATTTTAAAAAGTGCTCTAGGGCCATTGAAAATAATTCCATTTTTGTAAATGGCATGATCACTCTGCAATTTATCTTTTGTAAAATCCTAATTTTCCTATGTCATGCTTGTTTAAAATGATATAGACCTGTACAGATTCCCTCAAGGGGATAAAACAAATGTTAAGTTCTTTCTACCCCAATTCAGTTGAAAACTTCCTTTAAAATAGAAAACAGAACTTAAAAATACTTAGCAGCATCTGCCTTATCTTTCTCTTTATATCTGCACAGATCAAAATTTCCAGAAAGCAAAAATCCTCCTGTCAAAGCCTTGCTAGGCTCTTATCCTTGCTCAGATGCTGAGTAAGAAAGCCTTGAATCCCCTGGACTCTTCCATGGACAGATCATCCCATGCTCACCTTCCTTATGCCACTACATTTACAACAAGAAAGAGGAGATTCAGTCCTTGACCTCAAGACCTTACATTTTGAAGAGTAAGATACAGGACCAGGTGTGGTAGCATGCACCTGTAATACCAGTACTTGAGAGGCTAAGACAGGAGGATCATGGTTTTAAGACCAGTTTTAGCAATTTAGCAAGACCCTGTTTCAAAATTAAAAAATAAAAAAGGGCTGAAGGTGTAGCTTAAAGGTAGAATACCTCTGGGTTCAATCCCCAATACCAAAAAAAAAAAAAGTAAGATACAGAATTGAAATGGTCATCAGTGCTCTTTGAACCAGACCAGATCCAAGGTGTTAAAACTTCATGTCAAGCTTCAGCAGACTTTCAAAGCTTCCAAGGTGGCACATTCAATGAAGGCCTTTTGACAGTGAGGAGGCACTTGTTAATCTGAAGAGAATACTAGACACAAGTAGTTCAAAGGGCATTTACTGAACACCTATGCCATGTTTACTCCAGGAACTGAATGTCATTGTATATTCACATCCTAGAATAGCTTCAGCAAATTTCAAGATTTAGGGAACCTTTTGGACCAAGCAATCAGAACCTAACCATTAAAAGCACCACAAGCACCCAGTCCCTGACATCCAGACTGTGAGAGACAAGGAGGACTCACGAGAGTACAGAGAGGAAAATGCCCTGGTGCAACATTGTGAGGCAGCATGATGCCTTCTGCAGGACAATGAGATGGCAGATGAAAATTACTGGGTAGCACAACACTGGCTAGTCACTCATTGCAAAGGCATGCCCAGAACCAACTTGGAAGACATATTAGTAAGTGCCTCTCCTCCTCTAACACCCAGCTTGATCATTCTCAAGGTATGACTTAATATTTTCATCAAAGGATGTGGAATGAACTTGAAAATACATAAAATAATTTGAGTTGGTCTTGAACCAAATTAGTAAAATGATCCATTGAAGTATGATGAAGCCAGGCACGGTGGCCCACACCTATAATCCCAATACTTGGGAGGCTGAGACAGAAGGATCGAAGATCCCAGGCTAACCTCAGCAACTTTGTGAGGCCCTCCACAACTTAGTGAGACCATGATTCTAAATAAAAATTAAAATATAGCTGATAGGGTTTGGGTGTAGATCAGAGGTAGAATGCCTCTGGGTTCAATCCCTAGTAACACACACACACACACACACACACATACACACACACACACGAGATGAAGTTCAATTAAGAACAATAACGAATACAATATGAATCAAAAGCCTAAAGCCTGTTACATGCATAGAATAGCAGACAAGACACAGACATACTGCAGAAAGGACAAAACCTACAGCACGGCACAAGCTGAATGTGCAGCAAGCCTGCCCTACTTATCAGATCTAACTAAAGTTTCATTGTTATGGTGTGGATCTTTATTTAAAATAAGACTCCAAAAAGGGGTAAAAGTTATTTAAAAGATGTAAAAGAGCTCTTATAGAAGCAGCCAGAGGAATTTAAGTGGCAGAGTTCTCTATAAACGTGAGCCTCTGAAAAAATAAACAATTAGCCTGGATTTGTAGTTCATCTCTAAAAGAAGTAGATGCAAAAATGTGGATTCAACAATGCAGAAAGTGGTTGCTCTGACCAGGCAGAGAGGACCAGGACCGAATGATGAATGGTACACAGTGGATTTCACATTCTCTATGACTAGGAGGAGTATATACTTAGTATACTTAAAATGGGATTTTATAAGTAATATAACCTGGTCCCATGGAAGTCAAATCTTCATGATGCTCCATTGAAAAAGAAGAGCTCCGAGGCCTACTACATTTGGTGAACACTGAATATTATACTAACTTTCTTCACAGAGGTACAATGAGCAGTACCATACTTAAGGTTCCAGAACATCTTACAGGAAAAAATTAACTTCAATTTTAACAAATTTCCCCAAATATGACCTAGATTTGACTTTAGAAATTGTAGCATCTTAATAATTTTTCTGTTCTTTGGAACCATCCTGGATTCCACAATCTAGCTGAAACCTCTTTGACATATGAAAAACAAACTTAGTTACATTACTGGCCCTAGAGTGAAGTAAAGTTGGGCAGTGGCAGACGACTGCATTTCTTATATTCTGTTGCTGCCAATGAAAGAAAGTAGGAAATTAAGAGATAGTGTGTTTTCCATTGTTTGGAGTCTTTGCTTTTTTCATGTTAATTCCATCAAAGGAAAGAAAGCAACTAAACATGAGAGAAATCTTAACTGAAAAACATGAGCCATATTCCTTTAATTCGTTGACCTTCATTAATGCTGCAAAAGTCCTAGACAAATACAAAAGTACTAGACAAAGACAGATTATTACTGTACAACCAACTATAAATATAAACGTAAATTGATATTCTGCCTCTGTTGCACTTAGAGGATTTATTACATAGATTTTCTCTTTGTTTTGAACCATTCCAGATATTCTACACTACTGTTCATCAATGAAATATACCCCTGTTTTAGCCAGTATTTTTGCCTGTTCAGCATCACTGCCTATCTTTCTTAGACTAAAAAACAAACCAACAAGAAAAACTTGGAAGAACTTCTTTTTCCTTATTTCATGTAGACTTGGGGCTGTCAATCAAGGTCTTCTTTATTCTTTCTAAAGGACAGGCATACATGCCAATCAAATTGTTTTTCCCAGGAACTTGAATTCTGAGTAGAATGATACAAGGAATGGAGGCATGCTAGAATTGAGAAAACTGAATTGCTGCATCTTGATGAGACAGCCATTGCTCCTGTGCTCTAGATTCCCAGCACCGTCTTGGTTCCTGTCCATCCTGAGGTCTTCAGTTAAAAATCAACCTCTTTAACAAGGAAAAAGAATTCTCCTTTTTGTTTGAGTAAGCTAGAACTGATAAATATCGTTTTCAAGTAGCGAACCTAAATTAGTATACCACTTATCTATGGTGTGCTTAGCAAATGGATGGAGCATTGTTGAATGTTCATTATTCTTATAATGAACACATTTGGCAATTAATTATTCCAGAGATCGGTCATGAAAATGAAAAGTAATATTAAAGTAACTTAGGTATAATGGGTAAAAACATAGCTTGTAAAATACTGGGATACCTATTTTATCTACAAATAAAAGTTGCCCAAATTTTAAAAATATGGGGTTGGGTGATGCCATCCTCAGGGGGCTAATCGATTAACCTGCTTCTGACTATAGAAGGAATTATCCTATCATGTGTCTTCACTGTATAATTTTATCAGTGAAGTGACAAACCACGCTTTTCAGTGACGCCTTGAGCTAAAGTGGAACTTACAGTAAAATATGGATTTCCTCAAATGAATTGCCAAAACCATTAATCTTTATCTATGGACCCATAATAACAATTTGTTCTCAGTAGTAGGTGGGGGAGGGAGAGAAAATGTCTTCCAGAAAGCACTTTGGCAGTCAATCTGGTTGATAATAAAACTTGATGAAACATCTGTGATTAATATTAATTCTAATTCTCTTTTTAATGGATAATTGTGAAAAAGATAATTTATCCCGTTTCATTTAGACTACAGCTGAGTTTTTCAATTTAGGGAAAGAACATTTCTCCATGTTTTTCAGGTATGAGACTCTATGGGGGGAAAAAAAAAAAACAGGTGCACAAAATGGTAAAGCAATTTCCTAGTCAGCCTTTGAAAATATTTTATACGAATTCAACTGACCACTGCAGATTTGGATGCGACCCAAAGAATGGGTCTCTAAATGGCTGGACTGACATTTTTACATCTTCCCCACTGTAGAAAAATAAATGAACCTAGTGAATTGAATTAATACCTTACCTTTTGAACTGAATTAATATATTTTGGTCACTTTTGATTCTACAAAAATTGTGAGAAAAATGCTCTTGTTAGTAAATGACAGTGAGTTATTTCCAACCACCCGTGTATTTCAAACTACTTGATGATAGGAACTATTTTTGACACAGGAAAATGTATAATTTAAAGTGCCCATAGAAGTTTGTCATGGGAGCTACCATTAATTTTGACAGAACTAGGAAAGTAACTAATTGCCTTTCAAATATCAACATTAAGAGTGCCATTTATTAGACTAGTACTTCCACGTATTTATACATAGACAACTTGAGGCAAAGGTTGAGGTGGCTTGCCCAACTTCACACACCCAGTGAGTGGTAGATTCAAGTCCCATATCTCTTCATTCTCAGTTCACCTATTTTTCTAAACTTAAATATATTTTTAAAAGAATCTATGAGATAATAGACTTATTTTCTAGGAATCAGGGCCTATTATATTTTTGTTTGTTTTTTTTTAATGGCTGCTGTCTAACCCAGGATATAAGTGGGGGTGATTAAGTACACATCACTATTGACCTTTAATCATAACCAAATCATTGCTACATTTAGACATACTCCTTTTTCATCAGGCTCTAACTGATATCACAGAGAGAAAATAAACTGATGAGCACAAAAGGTCACAGACAATAGGCACCAACTTCTTCCATGCACTTCCAGAAGCCTCGTGGTATACAAATAGAATGATATAGGGCTATGCAGTATCATTCTCCCCAGATAAACATTTTCCTTCTAAACTTAGTGAATATTTCTTATTTCTTGGTATCTTG
>PVLC010038741.1:0-14593 GCA_004027655.1 Graphiurus murinus | reverse complement strand
ATAAATATATAAATAAATAGAAAAAGCACTCCTAGTTCTGTGCTTCTGAAAGTGAACATGAGCTAGGAACATTAACTTTTCCTTTCCCCTTCAGTGTATACACCATAATGATGTGCCCATTTCCCTATTACCAAGGAGCAAACCAGTCTCAAACCTGGTGGTTTAATAATGACTATGGTATTATTTACCTTCCAAAATTCTATAGATTGGCTGGACTCAACTGAATGATTCTGCTGTGTGACATCAGTTACAATTGCTCTTCTTTAGAAGCTTAATTGGACTAGAATGTCCAATATGGTTTGGTCATATATCTGGGGCCTTGTGGAGACAACTTAGAAGGCGGGGCTCAGCCAGAACACTAGGATATCTGATTCTCTATATTATATTCTTAGGATATTTCCTATTCTACATGGTCTCTCTACTTGGGCACTTCATATATACACATATGCGCCTTAAAAGTGCTTCCATCCCCCCACAAACATTATGCTTCTTCATTTTTATTTATTTATTCATTTACTTATTTATTTATTTATTTATTTATTTATTTATTTATTTATTTATTTATTTATTTATTTATGTTTCGTGGTACTGGGGATTGAACCCAGGGACATTCTACCTCCTAGCTACACCCCTAGTCATATTTTTTTATTCTTTATTTTGAAACAGGGTCTCACTAAGTTGCAGAGGGCCTCACTAAGTAGCTGATGCTGGACGCAAACCCCGGATCCTCTGGTCTCAGCCTCTCAAGTACTGGCATTACAAGCATGCGCCACCATGCCTGGCTATTATGCTTCTTTAACAGGACCAAAGTGTCATTAACGTAAATGAGTGACAAAATTTGTAATATTGCAAAAAACTCAACATTCCACCTTTCTTTACCCCAAGAACCACACCACGAGCTAAGTTTGGAAATAAGCTGGGAATTGAGAAATAAAAACAGCTTTAAAGAACCAGCTACCATCTTTGAGAAGTGCAAGAAGGACAGAAATGGGTGTGGAGGAAAGAGTGGACATTTAAGAATGCATTTAAGAATGTGAGCTATGCATTAAGTAGAAACCTCTCCCTTTCTTTGGGTATTTTCTTGAGATACTGAGTAAATATTTGAAATTCTTTAAGTTGCATATACAATTTAAATACTGATATACATTTCTCTTAGTTTTTTTGTGTTTACAATTTTTAGAGACTGGAACATGGGGTACTGGGTGGATTGTGGTGGTAAGCTCACGTATATCTAAGTTATACTATTCTTACCATTTAAGCACACAGAATTATGCTTGAACATTTCTTTAAGGAGGGATACATCTGCCTGGGACCAAACTATTCTCTCTTATTTTTTCCTCTGAAATACTGGCACATGCTGGTGGTGCTTCCAGCCAGGGGTAAGAAAAACTTCTAGAATTTGTAAAACAAAAAATGGTTACTTGCCCACCAAATGTTTTAAATTATTACCTCGACACTTTTATAGTAGTTGAAGCCTTTGTGCTAACTGGATACAGAGAGTTTCTAACGTACATCTACATTTTGGTGATAGGATATAGAGGAATGCTGGAAAGGTAGTGAACTTGGAGCCAGATAACATCAGTCTGGGAGAAGAAGAGGGTCAGAGATACTTGTCATCCACTAGTTCCAATTATTATTTCAAAAATACTGTAGAGAATTAAAGGAGACTTCAATGTGGAAAGAGTAGAGAGAAAAGCCTAAAAGTGTTCCATTTCCTTGGCATGGTGGAGATTGTGTGGCCATTTTATATAGATAGTGGTGGTGAATTGAAAACATTGGATTTAGTCCAATAATTCTTGGGTCAAAAGAAGAAAAGCTGTTTAGGTCTTCCCAGAAGCAGATGACAAGATGGGATTAGAACTTTATATATCAATAACTATCAAAAGTTTTTTTTGGGTGAGGTAGGGAGGAGTATGAAAGAGACATTAGACTGCAATGTATAGTGTCCTCTGTGAAAGAGAGGGAGGACAAAAAGGTAGGAAGAACCTCAGACTTGAGCACAGTGCTAAGAAAGCTTTGTAAGACAATTGGAAGTCCTTGTGCAGAAGCCACCCTCAGAAGCCCTGGATCTCTCAGGAATGGACCTGCTTTGATGTTTCTACTATGCTCAGTTACTCTAACAGCCCATAGGAAACATTTCCTTAATGCAAACAAAAAGTAGAATCAGAATACAGCATCTAAGGCAATCTGTCAATTAAGCTTTCTGTGACAGTGAAGCTGGGTGAAGATAAAAGGTCCTTGCCTAATTGGTCTTCAACTTGATTTAGAATATGAGTGGTACCTAACTTTCAATTCCTCTTGGCTAAAAAAGTCACTTTAGAAAAGCTTCAATAAAGCCAGACATGGTGGCCCAGTACTGTAAGCCCAGTACTTGGGAGGCTGAGACAGAAGGATTATAAATTCAAGGACAACCTCAGAAACTTAGTGAGAATCTCAGCAACTTAAAATATTTCAAAATAAAAAGGACTAGCTGGCCGTGATGGTGCATGCTTGTAATCCCAGCATTTGGGAGGCTGAGACCAGAGGATCCGGGTTCGAGGCCAGCCTCAGCTACCTAGTGAGGCCCTCCACAACTTAGTGAGACCCTGTTTCAAAATAAAGAATAAAAAATAGGGCTGGGGTGTAGCTCGGAGGAAGACTGCCCCTGAGTTCAATCCCCAGTACTGGGGATTGTAGCTCTGAGGCAGAATGTCCCTGAGTTCAAGACCTAGCACCTCCACCCCCATAAAAGGAAAATAAAAGCCTCAATAATAATGCTGATATATATATAAACATTTGTTAGCTGTAAAATCCAAAAAGTTTGATTTCTACCACTGCATGAGTATGCAAGTATTTCTGTGTCCTTCCGTTTTTGTTTGTTTTTCTCTTAGCATTCTCCTTCAACTACTCATCTCTCTTATTTAATTCTTGGCATTGGATGAGTATTTTATTTTACATGTGAGATTAAAGCATTCACATAACATACATATACACACATATGATTTGAAGACCATGCCTGTTTCTTCTCATCCTTGGGAAATGTGACATAATTTGCCCATCTGTATTGGAGTGAAGCACAGAAGATTCAACCTTTTCTTTTTCTTTCATTGCCAAATGTAGATCTGAACCACATTTGCTAATAGCATTGCTTTATGAGCAGAGTGTCTGTAGAGCTCCTAGAAAACTGCACCCTATTTTCCTCTTTGATAAGAGTGGTGTATAATTTGTTTTAAAGTGTTTGGGAAAGATATGAAGAATAAAATTGTCTATATGTTTTGGGAAAGTTGCTTCCTCTCTTGAGCTATTTGGCTGTTTTACCAAATGCATCAAGGGAGATATCTCAAAACCCACATATTTTCTTTTTTTTTTTTTTTAAGAGTAAAGGTAATTTGCATTTATTTGAATTTTTAAAATGTTTTTGACAGCCTTTAATATTAAGTGGCATAATCCGTTCATATCCCTTAAAACACGTTTATCTATTAATGAGTCTTGCTTTTGGGTTTTGTTATAACTCTTTGCACTACAATCTCTCTATATGTGAACCTGTTTGTGTTATATAGAATCTCTTTCTCCCCTCTTCAAAACACATGGCAGCTATTGCTGGGGCCTGCATCAAAACCCACATATTTTCTCTCTCCTGTGCCTACAAAGGTGAGCTGTGTTCCTCTGATCTGGATAGATAAGAGTTTGATGAAGAGGGTTCCTCAAGGTCTTCCTAGCATTTCCATTTTTGTGCCTGTGGTATAACAAGTTACAGAAATACCATAGCCTATCTATAGATCAGTCCACATTAAACACAATACATACCTTCTGATGGAATTATTCTTACTACTTTTCCTTTTGGTCTGTGAAGATAAACTTCCCTAAAAACTTTATTAATACTTTTATGCTTGATGTTTAATACAACAGTATTGTTTTGTTTTTAGAATCCTTGTCAAGGTAAATATCTATCTGCTGTAAAGATATGGTAGATATTTCTTTAAATGTAACTTTTTTATTCCCACATGAATGTTATTTTTCTAGGGTAATGGAGTTTCTTTTCATTGACATTCTGGGACAGATCTTTAAATTCAGCTACATCTGGTCACCTTGCTTCAAACCACGTTATAGCTGATCCTTTAAATCAGACCTGAACTAAGCAAGAACATCTGTACCAAGAATTATGAGGCCCAGCTGAACATTTTGAACCAGTATGTTCCATCTCACTTCTTTCAGCTCTAACCTTTTAGCAATTATCTTTACAATCCTTAGAAATGGTAATTAAAGTTGGTAGAAGAACAAACAGAATACTGAAATGTTTTCAAGCTCCAAACACCAGGTATATAAATGTCAGTGGCTGAACTATGGTTCTAAGAATATTTTTATTAACTATCCCCACTGATCTTCTTGGGGATCATATTCAGCCTTTCCTTTAGGGAGTATAGCACTGCTAATCAGCTTGCATAGTTGGCAGCCATTAGCTGGGGACACCTGAAGCCACTTCAGGAATCTTTCTCCCCCACCTTCAGATAAGCCTGCTCCAGTGGGCATGGAGAGGTATATTGTCATTGCAGAGCCTCTGTATAAAAATCTTTATTTACCCACCACAACAACCAAAAATATTTTTGCGGGTAAGCAGATGATTTTCACAATGGGCCCTTTCTACACTGAAGACAGGTTGTTGAGTGGCTCTGCCTTCCTGCTCTCTATATAAATGGCTGGTTCATTGTTGAACTGGCGAGCGGTTTGGGTGAGTTTGAGTATGTGCTGAAGACAGAGTTGCTGATGCATGAAAAACTGATTGTGTGATGGTGAGTTTGTAGACTTTTCCAAGTATTATTTTGGTTCTTATAAACTTCCAAGGTACTTCTCCTCCTCTATTAAAATGAAGCATTTCTTCAGTAAGATTAAATGCTCATTTTCCTATATTTTACAGTACATTACTATTCACTTGTTTCCTCATCCCTCTACATTAGACTATTCCAACAAAGAATGAGGTTGTCTGGATTAGTGGAAGTGGTGGGGGGGGGAGGGTTCTCAGGGTAGACAATATTTTTCCGAAGAGCACTTAGGCCCATTAGAATAGTCCTATCTGGAACAGTCTATCAAATATAAAAAACTGGGGACCCATGTTTGTCAACAAGTAGAATGTGCTAAAATCAAGCTTGTCTTGTTATTAAATATAAGGATCTTTAATAAAGGTAAAATATCTGCATGCATTTTAGTTAAAAATCTTCATGAGAAATTTAATTTAAAAAGATTTCATTTGGTTCTATTCTCAGTTTTGGCTTAGTGTTACAATAGTTCATTGGCTCAATTTCTTTCAAACTAGAAGTTACTTGTACTTTCACAATTGGTGAGATTTTCTCTTCCTTCCCTTGGCCTCTTAACTCTTTAATTTTTTGTATTAGAAGTGACATGGGGCAGTAGGACTTGATTTGGGCTCTTTGGGTCCATGTAAATTCTGATCATTTCCTTTTATTAGCAGCAATTCTCAGAACTAGAACTAGAGATTGTTTGGGCTAAAAAAAAACCAAACCAAAACAAAAAAACTTTGATTTAATTGTTTATCCCATAAATATTCAAATGTCTTTCTTGTGGCAAGAGTTCATAATCCTGACATAAATCATTTCACTATCCACTGGTATTTAAATATAGGTGTACATTCAGATAAAGTGGCCAGTTGCTTAAATTGTTTAAGTTATTATTCTAATCCTCTGAGAATTTATAGCTTTACCATCTCAATTCTTAGTAAACTATGAACCAAAATATGGGCATAAAACTTACTATAGAAAATCCTTTTGGTAGGAAAATAAAAATAATTTAACAGTGTGGTTTTCAGTGCTATACTTTGTAAGTAATGTTGAAACCTAAATTCTACCCCTGGGATATAAGCTTGGCTACCTTTCAGTTTTCACAGAAAAACTACATGGAGAAAGAAGAACAATAAACTGATAATTTGAGGGCATGTTTGTATGTTTAAGCTTCAATTATTTCTACAGCCCTTCCTCCCAGCCTACAAGTAAATGACAACCTCTCCCAGAATTATAAGAAAATTACAGTTGAATGAAAGTTCCAGCCATAATCAGCTCCTATCATAAACATTACAATTGTTATAGAAATTATGGTTCTTCTTTAATGATGGTAAAGATTCCAAAATGTGAACCAGTTGCTATGCATTTTAACTTTCCAAATTCAGATCACAGCTCATAGAGCAAACTCGTTACAAGTAGAAAAAGCTGAGGGGGGAGTTTTATCTTTTATTATACCAAATATGTTAATCATGAGCAGATGGGTCATAATCCTAACCAAGATTGTCTGGAGCCACTGGAAGCTGGGTCAATCAGGGGAGTGGTCAGTGCTGGGTTATGATGATGGGAGCAAATATGAAGAAGGAAAAAGCACATTGTAGTGCAGATCTAGTTAAATGTCTTGGCTGTATTCCAAAGCCAAATGCAAATATATATATAATATATATATAATTTAGTGACTTTTGTGTTAGTTTTATACCACCTTTCTACCTTTACCTCCTTTTCCCTTTAATGAAGTAGAGAGTTATTTGAAAGACTCTTCATTTCCTGTATTTACCTATGTCCTTTTAAAACAACTCTATATAGTTGGTGGCTCAGTCCACTTAATGAGAATATATACAACAATAAATGCTCCCATGTCTTCTCGGATCTAATAAGATTCTACTCTGGAAGCTGGTATTTCTACATTCCTGAGTCCTCTGAGAGTACTTTGGTGTGCCAACAGTCAGAAAGAGAGATTAATGTTTCAAGCAGGAAATCAGAATGCAATAGGAGAAGCAATCTTCTTCACAGGGTACTTCTACTAGAGCCAATGGCAATCTTCCTACTCCTAGGAGTGTAGAAATCCTATCAAAATAGAGAGATGTTTCAGTAAGGATTATGTGTTCCTCGCTCTATTCTTGTGGAAATTCAAGCCCCCATGGTTTGAATCCAGCACAGATCTGAGTTTTTAAGAGGAACTGTCTTTAGTCCCTAATCCTAATTTAGCCACTGGCTATGCACACAATTCCTGTACATCTCAGGTTTCTGTTTTCTCATCTGCAGAACTAATAGTTCTGAACCATAAAACCCAACAAGACATTTTGATGCATTTTTCCTATATGCTGACTACTATTTAGCTGCAAGGTGGGTTTTGATATATCAAATATAAAATAGCCATGTTTTCAAACCAAATGTCAGAAAACATGATCTGATCATGAGAAACAGAATTTCAAAAATCTGAATTTGTCCTAGAAAATGTCAAGGTGCAATCAACATCTAGTTGAATTCTGTTGATAGCTCAATGACCCATGTTCTTTGTCCACAAGAAACTAATTGTCTGTAATAAGGGGTCGGTTGTGCTAACATAAAGGCATTTTTTATAGAAAACTGACAGAAGAAAGCTCAAATACCAAAGTCAACATAAGTTGAGTTCTCCTCATTAATATTTTGTTATAAATGAGCCATTAGAGATGTAGCCATGTTACATGTTAAGTATCAGTGTGCCCCAGGGTTCTTACTGTCTTCTAACTCTCCATGCTTTCCCTTTACAAGTTCATTTGTGTCAAGTGTCTGTTCTTTGTAGGACCCTGATATTTACAGAGGATCTCCCGCTCTGTCTCTTTCCTGTGCAACACCCTCATCTTTCTCTGCCCAAGCACTTCAGACCCTACTTCTCAGGAACCAAACTCATCATCTAACCCACATAACTTGTTCCTCTAATATTTTCTATTTTGTTGGATGTGCTACTATCTACTCTATTTTGCTACTCAAATCCAGACATAAAAAATAGACATAATCTGGGACTTATCTTCTGCATTCAGTTGACTGCCAAATCTTATCATCTTTTCCTTCCTCACCACACCTCAGGTCTTCACAAGTTCTCATCTAATTAAATACCTAATTTCCAAACTCACTGCCTGACAGCCACTATAGTGCTCTTCTAATGTACAAGTCCAAGCAAGATTCTGGATGCTTAAATCTTTCAGGGACCATGTTTTGTAATCTGTCTCCTACCCACTTTACACAGTCAATTATCAATACCTGCCCTCATGCACTCCATGTCCCTACCATGCTAGACTACTTAAAATATGTCAAACAAGTAAGATGCCCCCAGGCCCTTGCACAGACTTTTTCCTCTCCTAGGGTAGAGCTTCCCTTGTTCACTCCCATTCTGCTTGTCTAGCTGGTAAATTCCTGCTATTTCTATAACCCCACTTTAAAGCCTTTCATAACTTTTCCTCAGTGAGTTAATAACCCATGCTCTGTATATTCTCATAGGCTGTTGTGCTCACAATTTCTCATTGTATTAAGGTGGGTTAACTGCAGTAACAAATAGTCTCAAATTCTAAATAGTTCTTGATTCTCAGTCTTAGGTGAACGGATCATGAAGTACCCTTCCTGCATGCAAGCATTCACGGAGCAAGTCTAATGGAGGCTCTGCTACCTTTAACAATTGACTCCAAGATTTATCTGAGGCTATCTCCATCTCAAACAGACCTGAGGCCAAGCAGCATGGGGAAGGAATGTGGAGATGTTTATGGACCAGGCCCATAAGTAGCACTCATTACCTCCAGCAGCTAAAACTCAGTCACTATAACTACAAAGGAGGCTTGGTAATGTTATCTAGTCCATACCCAAGGAGATAAGAAGGCAGTGGCTTTGATGAGCAACTGAAAGTCTCTGCCACCTCCATGTATTCATTAGAAAGGCTGTGCTATGAAAAAAGGAAATATGTTCTATAGTGTGATCCTATATTCCTAAATGCATGTACTTATGAATGAATGGAAGGACTAAAAGTACTACTTTTGATTTAAAGAGTTTTTATAAATTTGCTTGAAGTAAAAGTAGAAATTTTCTATTTTTATATACCTTGCTATCTGTCCTTTGTTCCAATGGTATTTCTAAAACACACAGAAAATAATTATTCATGGTTGATAGCTATAGGTATTCAAAACTAAATTCTAACCAAATTAATTTAGGTATTTAAATTTGATTAATTAGTAATAGTATTCATGGATAGCAATTAAATTGAAAACAGATATGCACAAGATATGTATACAGGGGATGGTAATAATTATATTCATTTAACTTATAGATTCTTATCTAAGAATTAAATTGAATTTTAGTTTAATTTAGACCTTCTGCATTGGTATCACATAGCAATATTTGATGAGCTGAACATATTGGTGAGAATTATGAGATATGTTAACATTCTTAGGAAACACAAATATACAGATACTCTTTGTTAAACAAATACATATTTATGATTAGGAATTAAGTATAAACAAAATGGATAAAATTTTTGTTGATTATCCTTCACTGTTATAAGCATTAATAAATATTCAGTATCTCTATTTATCTCACTGGATCTTTTGGGTGGTATTTGAATTATTTTTGTCTATTTCCTTAATCCATTGAACAGAAGAAACAGAAGTTTTCCACACAGTCAAAAGTTTTCCAAAAGAAAATGTGCCTAAGTTCATTAGTTTTCTTTTAGCTTTTAAGAACTCTGGCATTGAATGATTAAAGGTAGCCCATATTTTGGACAATAAACATAAAATTAAAAATTGAGTTGGGGTTTGAAGAAATTATTCACAAAATGTTCGATTGAGTGATCACCAGCATACATTACTTCTTTTGAATTCAATTGTTAAAATGCCTCAGGCTAGGCCACCTTAAATTCAGTTTTTGATCTTTTTCAGAAAGAGACACACACACACATGACTGTGCCCTTCCACACCCAGAGCTTAAAGTGCTATGAGTAGTTCTGAATAGCAAGATCATGACCTTGGGATGTGCCCAGCAGGAAGTAGGGAATCAGGAAAGCTTCTCATCAGAGAAGTTAAATGGTCAAGACAAATTGTGAAATGTGTTTAACTATACACTCAGGAACAAGTGATTCCAATGAGAAAAGAAGTGTGAATTTTAAACATAGCAGGAATAATTTATGTTAGCTAGGACAAATCTCCAAGAATGAGTTTTTACAAATTCCACCTGTACATGTTTAGTATCTCCTTTTACAAACATAGAAGAAACAAGATAACTCCTAATTGTGCCCTGCCTCTCAATGATTCTATTAGTTTTCAATTCCTGCTGTAACAAATTATCACAAACTTTATAGCTTAAAACAACACAAAAGTTAGCTGGGTGTAGTGGTACATGCCTATAATCCTAGTACCTGGGAGGCTGAGATAAGAGAATTGCAGGTTCAAGGATAGCCTCAGCAATGTAGCTAGACTTTGTAATTTAGCAAGACCCTGTTTCAAAAGAGAAAGTAAAAAGTACTGGGGGAGTACTTGGAGGTAGAATGTCCCTAGGTTCAATCCTCAGTACCCCAACAAACAAACAAAACAAAAAAAAACACTCGACAAAAGTATATCAATTTCTTTAGGTCAGAACTCTGGCAAGGCATAGCTGAATTCTCAGTCTCACTTGCTTAAAATCAGGTTATTGGACAAAGATGCATCTCCTTTAGGGCTGGGGGTCCTCTTCCAAGCTGATTGGTTATGGGCAGAACTTTTTTCCTTCTCATGCATTCTATGTACTCCGCTATATCCACAAGCCAGCAACGGCTGGTCAAGTCCTTGTCACACTTTGAACCTCTCTCACTTACCCTTCTGCTACATCTCTGCCGTGAATTCTCCCTCAGTCTAGAGAAAGCTGTGTTTTAAGGTCTTATGTTATTATACTAGACCCATTTGGATAATAAAAAAAAATTAATCCCATCTTAAAGTCAACTAATTAGTAACCTGAATTACACCTGTAAATTTTTTTTTTCCATCATGTAAAGCAACATATTCCCAGGTGTGATACTAAGAAGGGGAGGACATGGGGACAAAATTATGTCTACAATGAAATTGTTGAAGCTGTAAAATACAGAGGCCATTACATATAAATTATGGAAAATTATTCTCCTTTCCAAAAAACTTAGGGTTTAAAATAATTTTAATTTATTATGAACTACATCAGACATTTAAGAAGTCATAAACTAATATGAATACCCATATATTCATTACTAACATTATTGACACCATAAAATGATATAAAACTCAGAATATATAAAAGTTAAAAAGGATGGATAACCATATATCCCTTACAAATATGATAAATATGATTAAGGAAATTCATAGAGGTTAAAAACTTAGACTTTTACTTGTTTCTGGGGTAGAATGTGCTTTAGATACTAATGGCTATCTTTACTGAAAGCTTACTATGTGCAGGGCACTACATTAAGCATTGCGTACACATGATTTAGTAGTCCAAGACTACTAAAACCATTACTGTTTTGGAATGAGTAAACTGGGACTTAGGCAGTGGGAGGCTTGGATGAGTTGCTCATTCCTTGAATTTACAAGAGTCACTTAGTTTGTCCCTTTCTAGGGAGGATTATGAAGCTCCAGCAGAATGACAGAATGGAAAGATAAGGGTTTTAGAGTCAGACCTGTATTTGAATGCTGGTTTCAACACTTACTAACTTGGCAAATTCCTGAAACCATTTGTGCCTCTAGCTCCTAATTTGTAAAGTGTGACTGATAACAGATACCTCATGAAGCTGTTACAAGATAACATGTGTAAAGAACCTGGTATGGAAAAGCTCTAGATAAAAGTTCTCCAGTGCCTCCTTCCGGAGCAGCTAACATGCATCTGGTTCTAAAGCACTTGAATAACACAGGAAGTCTGTTCTGGGCTCAGGCCAGCTCCTCCTTTTTTTTGGGTAGCCATGTAACAGGACATCAGGATTGGTGTTCAGATCTACTGGACTAGGATGGATTCCTGGGTCCAAGTTCCCTATTTGGTACCTACATAGGAATAGCCCAATGGAATAAGTCTAGGAGCCTAACCACGCTAGACCTAGTTGCAAAGATAACCTATAATCACAGGATTTTAGCATCATCTGTACACCAGCCATTTAAGAGGTGCCAACATAGCAGGGGACTTTTCTGGCATCCATCAGAGGAGCCACATGCCAAAATGTTCTGGTGGCTCTCCCATTAATACGTGTTTGTGTGCATTGTTTTTGATTGCTCTAATCAGGCTTGAAAGGAATCCAAGAGGTTTCTACAACTCTGAGACATTAATCCCTTAGTGCTCTCTCCCTCCAGGCTCTGTCTGAAGGTTTAATTCAGGTACCTTATCTCTCTAGGTATGCGGAGACCAAAGCCAAGGGGCTGTTTTCCTGCGGGAATTTACACTGATTCGAAGAGAGAGCCTTCATGAAGATTTCCTGTCTGACCTCTTGAACAGTCACAAAACTGAAGATTCGGTACAGTGTCTCTATTTATTCATTTAAGCACAGAGACTCAATAGGTGATTCTGATCTGTTGTAGTGGTTGTTTTGGGCAACTCTGAAGACATGTGGATAGTATTTTCTTATATCTGTGAGAGCAGAGTGGGGTGAAGTAGTGAGGTAGTGGGCAGCTTATATGGGGCATCTTCCAGGATTTTCCTGGCCGGCAAGCTTTAAACTTTTCATTTGAGTGTTAAAGTTTGTTTGGGGCAGCATGTGGAGGATTCACTTAAAAATAACTGATGTTTTGCCAGTGAGTTCTGAACATGAAATGGTAATAATTTAAAAGAAAAAAAAAAAGGAGATTTACATGTAAAGCCAAGATTGTTTTATGGGTCAATGTAAATTCTACCATCTTCCATTCTTGGCTCCTTTGTGGATATTTTTACTTCAAAGTGTTAGTCATATTTATTTTTTGAAAGTTTGTTTCTCTGGTGGTGGTTTTGCAAGGGAAGGAAGGAAGTTTAGTGAGTGTACTCTCACATGAGAGCAAGTAATATACTTGACTGTCAGTATCAGGATACCAGACTCTCTTGAAAATCAAACTATTTGTAATTGGTACTTCATCGTGAGATTTGGATAGATGACTCCTGAAAATTCTAGATGTGGCTCTGCGTGGTGATAATCTTGTGCTCAGAAACACTCCTACTGGAATTAGACAATGCTGTGTGTACAAACCAATGAGTTTCTTGTTCAACCATAAAAGGGTAGACTTTTAGAAAAACAGTGCTATAGACAATTTCCAAAGCAAATATATAAATGGCTTTATTTCTACCCTGCCTCTTTACTGCTCTCTCTCAAGAGATTTTTGTTTTTGCATATTTGTCTCATATCCTTCTCTTCTAGACACCAAGTTAGTGGTTCTCTTAGTAGCCATTCACAGGCCGCTCCTTATGTTTTTGTCATTTACAGCTTCTCTAGGATGGGCATTTATACTCTTCTCAAATCTTATGCTCCAGCATGGGCAAGAACAATGGCAATGTTTCCCAAGGTTATTATAATTAATTTTATCTGATTCATATATACTTTCTCCCCCTCAATGAGCTCTGAAAATGTAGACCCTACCTTCTAAATTTTCATTGTTTGCTCAAAGCTGTCATCAAGATCTACTAGTGTTCATACACACTAGCACCTAAATATTACTCCTCCTTCATGTGAGTAATATCTTGCAATTATATTTTAATTTTGCTCCACTTTATATTTTGCAAAGTCTGAAATATGTTAGCTCATATTGAATTTGGTTTCTGCAAAGTCCTGGCAGGTACTGCTCTGTGGATACTACATGAAAGCATCCTGAGCAAGTCTAATTGTGAAATCATTTATATCCAAAAGGAAGTTTAATAATATGAACTAATTGTGAACATAATAGACTTGGTCATAATAGTTACATTGAAAAAAGTTATTGTAGCTTGGCAAACTTTGAAAGTTGTCACAAACATAATTATTACATAGTATGACATTGATTTCCATCACACACACACAAAAAAACTGTGCATGCTATTGAGGCAATATCCTCAGTTCTACTGAGATGGTAAGTAACTAAGTGGGTGGAAACATTTAATCTGAGAGAGGAATTGCCTACCACCACAAGTAGTCAAAGCTAATGTACAAGCAAATGGGAGGAAAAAGAAAAGATCAAAGCTTCATAAGTCTGTGAAATTCTAACAATTTCTGTGGGAGGCATGCCTCTATCTGAAGACTTCATTTGGCCCACAAGATATGAAACTTTACACAAATGTAACTCAATCTTTACATAGACATTAAAAGATGAATCACTATAATCTCTGTGTTTGTTCTAGAGTAAGAGTTCAAATATGAGTTGCCACTTGTGCAAAATAGCCAGAAAGTGGACATTCCTTTCATGCCCCTTATTTTTGAGTTTCCATACCACAGGGAGGTGGCTCTTGAATAGAATGGGAAACTCAAGAAGAATCCTTCCTGGTGTAGGTCACAAAAACTACTTGGCAAAGGCAGGTGGTTTAAGCAACATAATTTGTTTGTACAATTATATCTGCTTTCAAGCAAGTCCTCCCTAGAGTCCCAAAGGCATTTATACCGGCATTTCACCTCCCCCACAGGATTAGTAACTCTGCTTCTTAGGGACAGGATTACCATGTGTAGATTCTCGCCTCTAGTCCCTGGCCCAGCACTCAAATGTCACATGTGCTCATTTGAATCGTGTTTATTCCCAGAGAAAACCTACCAGGACTATTCTTTATTGCCCTGTTGTTAAAATTTTATATTGAAAATACTGTGAAACTTCTATCATATAATAGGCAGGAAAGGCTCTTGTCAATGTGAAAATCCTTTTAAATGGAAAATATTCATGTTAAAA
>PVLC010038740.1:0-14599 GCA_004027655.1 Graphiurus murinus | reverse complement strand
AGCTTGAACCTAGGGGCATTCTATCTCTGAGCTATACCCCTAAACCTATTTTATTTATTTTGAAACAGGGCCTTGCTAAGTTGCTGAAGGTCTTGCTAAATTGATGAGACTGACCTTGAACCTGAGATCTTCCTGTCTCAACCTCCCAAAGATTGGAATCACAGACATGCACCACCACACTTGGCTCAGCCTTTATTCTTTCTGTACAGATTTTCTTTTTGTACCCCAGCTGAGAGCAACAGCAGAGAAGGTAGATTTTAATGAGATGAGAATTTTCTTAATTATTTATTAGTTCAATTTTATGTGTGTATGTATATGTATATATGCATATATGTATATGGAGGGGGAAGAGAGTGAGGATGAGAAAGAGAGAGTCTTCTGATAAGAAAGTTTTCTTTAAGGAAAAGAAAACCCCACAATGCATCTAGCAGTATTAATCTTCAATAAATACACTGTTAATACATATATTTTGATACTGGGGATTGAACCCAGGAGTTATCTACCCCCAAGCCACATCTTCAGCTCTATTTTATTTCTTATTTGAGAGAAGGGTCTCACTAAAATGCTGAGGCTGTCCTCTAACCTGCAATCCTCTTGCCTCAGCCTCACACATACAGGGATTATAGGCATACACCACCACACTCAGCTCAATTATATTTTTCATTAGAGATGACTTCTTTGTAAATATCAAGAAGACCTGCATTCTAGTTTCAACTCAGCTCAACATTTTATCACCTTAGATAAATCACTGCTTTTTAGAAAATTTTGGCTTCATGATTTGTTAAAAGAACCAACTTCTTCATGAACTGTGAGCAACTGTGAAGATGTAATGGCTCAAGCACTTCAAGGGACTAATGCATGTTTGAATTTTGAAGAATTAAGTTAATGATTCCAAAGGAAGATGAAAGGAGGCTAGGGGTCAAGGTTCTGGATTTCCAGCCCCAACTTTGCCACTTGCTATCTGCATGGTATTGTCTAGGTCTCTGCCTCTTGCCTTCTCAACAAAGACTTTGGACCCTTCCAACTGTAATAGCCTATAATTATAATGCTTCTCAAGAATCTTTTCAAAGACAGTTTACCCTTCAGATTCACTCACCAATTCCTCCTATACAGAAACAGCCTCCTTCCATCGCCCTTCTACTATCCCTGTTCACCAAGGTATCCACTTCAGAATTCAGAAAACTCTTGGCACGAAGTAATTAATGAGCTGCCCTGGATCTAAGGCCAGCTGATGGAAGAGTCAAGATGATTAAAAGTCTTCCGATAAAGGGTTTCTTTAAGGAAAAGAAAATCCCACAATGCAACCAGCAATGTTAATCTTCAATAAATACGCTGTTAATATTTAACTGGCATTTATTTAAACTTACAGTAACTGTCCTATTAAATCTAGATTAATTGCCCATTTGGGAATCTTCCCCTAAAGTCTAGCTGGGACATGGCTATCTAGATCACAGTCTATGCTAGGCATCCAGCCATAAAGAGAATATTTAAACCATCCCTCTAAAAAGAGAGTATTAGCATACCATGGTTGGAACAGACATTAGAGCTTAACTGGACTAGTAAATTGCAAGTTGTATACTCTGAGTCTTCTTTTTTTCATTCTATGGTAAGGAATTATTCTGTTTCTTACATTTACTTCTTATCTCTCTTTGTAACTGATACACACACACACATTTATATTTTAGATCCATTCTTGTTTTGTCTCAGTCTCTCCTGTTTTTTTTATAAATAAGCCATCAGGCTTCATAGCAAGTTCTATACATACACCCACCCCCCTCACACACACACACACACACACGCACACACACATACACACATAAATAAAACTTAATGTGTCACAAAGAACATTTTACAATGGCAGTTGTACATAAAAGACTAAGAGCTATGAAATAGCCTGAGTCATGCTGCTTTGGAAGGGGCAGCCAGAGTGTAATTGGGTAGAACTGATCTTTGCTATCCCTGAAATCAATCAATATTTTTTATTATAAATGTGGTCCTGGCTGGACTTCTGTGATGTTATTTCTCTCTGATTGTAATGCATTTACATTTCCAAAACACACACACACACACACACACACACACACACACACACACACATTCATTGGTTTAATCACATCAGTGGACTAGTAAGATATGTGGATTTCAGACAAACACCTAGTCAGACAGGACAGTGTTCAAGCTTGGTTAACTACAAACCGAAGCATCATGACTGAACCGCATCTGAACTTTCTTCAAGGAAGCAAGAATTAGATGAGACTTTTGGTTGTTCACTGTGTTAAGTCTGTAAATGCTCATTGTTTGCCCTGCAGGCCTGGAAAGTGGTGGAGTCAGAGGTGGACATGGATAGGGAAAAGAGGGGGCACTGATGAGAAACTGAGCAGGTACGAAGCCACCTGTACATGTTTAAGACTGAGCATATTTTCAACTGTTCATTGTGAAAGGCTGAAATTAGCAAGTCAAGCTTTTTATTTTTTTTTAATTTCTAAGCACCCATGCAAACCATCTACTAGCTTTTTCTCCTTCACTTCAATCACTGTCAAGTTAGAACTAAAGACACTACAAGATCTTTTCAGCATCTTCAATTAATAAAATCGTCCTCTATATCCAAAGCATCTTTATCCTTTATTTTATGCATGCTTATAAATTCAGGAAATGCTTCTGCATTATTCTTACTTTACCTCCCCTGTTCATCTGTATGTGATACCATTAGTTCAGGCCCTTTCACAAAGGAGGAATGAAAGGTACAGTTGAAGCATTGTAGACAGCCCTGGGCTTCCCCTCTAACCTGGGAGTCCATCTGGCTTTCTCTCCCAGGAATGAATTCTTTCCCTAAGTCTTGTGTATGCTTTCTTCCTCTAGCTTACCAGAAAGCTGCAAGAAGTAAAAAAGCCAGCAACTTATGAATGGCTTGAGAAAGTGGACTTATGTGGTACTCAAGTAGCTTTGAATCTGGGGGAGGGAGAAAGGGGAAATTGTTGTATATGTATATATGAATAAGGTACAACATATGAAAATAATTTATCTCAGCTTTCACAACAGTTTTGACAAGGTGTCAGAATCAAAGATGTCTTAGAAAAAGTGGATGATGAGAAGTCTACCCCCACCCCAAAGGCAGAGAATTAGCTTAAAGCTAAGACACAAATCAAGGCTAGATTGACATGTTTCTCTATGGAGATGTATTAATTTTAGATTCCCCAAAGGACAGTTGCTAGGACAAATCAAATTTAACATTTTACCAATGATCTGTCAAAGAAAATTCATAGAGAATTCTCCCAAGTTTGCAGAAGACATTAAGTTTCCTTAAGTAGTTAAATCTTCAGTGAACATTGATAAGCTGCAAATAATCTGCAAAGTTATGCAGATGTGCAAAAAAGTAGACAAATATAGTGTAATGTATTTTTTTAAAAAAATAAACTATGCTTACAAGAGCTGGACTCTAGGTGAGGGGATAAGAGGCGCTAAAGTGGAATGGTTTGAGCATGGATGTTGGAGTTAATGGCCTTGACTTTAAATCCAAGCTCCACAAATTACCAGCTTGACCTTGGAATGTTTCTTACCTCTTTAAATTTCAATTTTCTCCTCTATTAAAAAAGGAATGCCACCTACCTATTATATTTGCTATTAGGGCTAAATGAGATAATATATGTAAAGTACCCAATAAAATACCAGGCAAGTAGTATCAACTCCACAAATGGTAACTAGTGATTATTCTTTTGTAATCCAGGAAAATAATCCACAGTGAATCTTTTCCAATGGTTCCCAGCTATGATCTTTATGACATATTTTAGAGCATGATGTTATAGATATTTTCTGCAGGTATCAGTATTTTTTGCCAAGAAATGAGTTTGGGGCCAAACATTTTTATGAAAGATATTAGAAGAATATTGGAAAAATGGAAACAAAGAAAGAAATATTACTTTTGTTCAAAGTTGCTATGTATAAATTCTTCAAATATTGTTTATAATAGTTATAATTGCAGTTTGCAAGTAATAATGAACTTCATGCAACCAATAGCTGAAATCAGAAATCAAGAGCCACTTTTATTCTCTCCTCCCTCACCACTGCCTCTCATCACCCAATCTCTTACTCTCTCTTTTTCTTTCTAAATTATATATCACCAAGCTGGGCTTGATGGCACATTCCTGTAATCCTAGTACTTGGGAGACTGAGAAAGAAAGATTTCATGTTAAGGGGACAGTCTCAGCAATTTAGCAAGACCCTGTTTTAGAATAAAAAGTAAATAAAAGAGCTGAAGTACGTGTAGCTCAAAGATGGGGTGCCCTGGATTCAATCCCCAGTACAAAAAAAAAAGAAAGGAACGAAAAAGTGTGTATCATATCCATTCACCTTCCTCAACTTTTTCTGCCTTATTCTGGCCTAAGCCAGCATCTCTCTTCATTTTCTTATCTGGATTACTGAATTTCCCTCTTACATGTATGGCCTCCATCAGCTTTTGCCAGATCTATTTCTATCTCCCCATCGAAAAAAAAGCCTTCCTGAAATTTGATCATATTGCTCTCCTGATTAAATCATTAGTGGCTCCACACTGCAATTTGAATAAAGCCACAAATCTTATATGTGGTTTTGGAGCCCTCCTGGGTTGTCTTCTGTGCACGTTTAGCTTTATCTCCTAGCACTTTCCTTAGCCAGTCATGCCAGGTCTTATTTATTATTAGTAGTAGTATGTTAATATCTCAAAGCTTTTCTTTTCAATTTTTGGATCTTTACATATGCTGCTGTCCTGCATGAAATACTTTCTCCACTCCATGTTTCCTTTAGTAAGTTCTAGTTATCCTCTCCTTTTCTAACTTCTTCATAAAGGGGAACTATTCAAGTCAACTACAATATATGCCCACTGCATTAGTACTTCCTGTATCATTCCTAATGCTCGTAATAGTTTAATTTCTGTCTATTTTTTTCTGTTATACTCCTGAAACCTAACAAAATGTCTGGTGAATAATAGGTCTTGATAAATATTTGTTGAATTTAAGTGAATAGCACAGCTGGGGAAAATTCAGAAATTAAAATGATTTGCTGGCAGGGGCTTCCAAATCAAGGAACATTAAAAAGATAAAGATGCTTGCTATTCATGAAGCATAAGGATATTGAAAACATGGACTTAATGGCCCAATTCTAGCTGAAATAACAAAACAAAAGAATCCTAAGAAATTAAGATAGTAGAATCAAGTTTATCTTAAAGTTTATACATGCAAAATACTATTTAAATAGGATAAAGTCAGACTTGGGTAAATTAACAGGTAAGACTCATACTAGTTTATTAGATTAGGGATGTCTGATGTATATCTTTAACCTTTGCAGTATGATTCTCATTCATAATTACCACTTTCCAAAAAAGATAAATGGGACATCTGAATTGATATGACCTGGCGTGACCTTTCTAATGTCATATTCCCATCTACCCAGTAATTCAATTGTTTACATGGATAAGGGATAATTCAACTATGCTCATCTTCTCTCCCTGCACCCCCTATATCTCAGCCTGTTCTGTAACATTCATGTATAATTGGTAAAAACATTTTTAATGCTGCAAGAAAATATGCATGTGATTTATATGAAAATGTACCCTGACTTGTAGCAATATGAAGTGGACTGACTGGAATTCCTATCCTTCATCTCTTGGCATCTCTTTGCAGTCACTGTTTCTTGAACATTGCCACTTAATGTACCTGGGATATGTTTCTTGCCTCCTTTGTCTCCTTCTTTCCAGAGGCTCACCTTCTACTAACTAGAAGAGCTGATTTACCAACATCTTTACAATGGTGATATTATACTCCTTCTGCTCAGCCTCATTGCTCTCTCATGCCAGCCTAAGTAGGACATGATGGGAAGCAACTGACTTTCCATTGAATTCTTCATTTTTCACTCTAGTGGAACAGAATTGTGACAGCAATCATCTAAAACAGTAGTTACTGCATAGTCCTGACTCCTCGGCTTGATAATCCATATGATTTGCTTCATGAGAAGATGTTTAACTATAACTTGATTTGGGAAACTACATTATTCACTTTCATTTCCTGATGACACAGCTGAATAATATATACAGGGCGGCAGAGATTCAAAGAGATGGAATGCCCAAGACCAGACAAGGAAGAATTTTAGAGAAATTCTCTCCAAATCAAGGTCAAAGTAAATTAGTTGTAAAGATTGTTTCTACTTTCCCAACTGGGGTGAGAGAACCCTTCTCACACTTATTCAACAAGTGTGTATGAGGACAGGTGATGTGATACAACAAAGACTGTCATACATGGTTATAGACTGCTGGAAGAGACCAATATAAGAAGTAATTGCACAGGTAGTCAGTGAATCAAAAGTGGAATCAATATTACAAAGGAAAAGTGTGCAATTAGAAGAGAAGGGAAAAAGAGGATGGCATCTTATTCATAATCACTCTGTCTCAGCCCAGAAAAGTTAAGACATATTTAATAATATATAAATGTGAGAAGGAAGAGTGAGTAGAAAAAAAAAAAACTAGAATCTTGCATCTATTTTTCTTTGAGACCAGTTGCTTATACCTCTCCACAAGCAGATATCTGTGCTAAACCCCTTTCTTTTTTTTTCAAGAAGTAGTAGAATTCTAAGTAACTAGGGTACCATTCTCATGTTCCTATTATTTACCAAGTCAAAATAAAAGAGGTGTATAAATCAGGTTATATAAATATTTCCTGGACAGTCATTTTGCTCTTGGGAGAGATAGCTAACTACACTCTCATAACAAATCCACTTTAATCCCAACATCCAACTTCTGACCTCCTAGTACTCTCTATCCAAGAATAACATTAATACTAATCAGACTATTAGCCAGTGCGCTTGGTTTGAATCTGAAAATTTTGAGAAGTGTTCTTATAAATTATTTTCCAAGGATATCATCTTTAAGCATTAACAGGCATAAGTGACTCTGAATTCTGGGAATTGAGCATAATTACATGGAAATTGACACGACACAAATGCCAAGAATTCTGTTAACCTTTAATATCTTTTTAAAACTCTCCCCTTGTAATTATCCATTTTCTTTGTTTTAAATGTTACTGATGAATATGTAGAGGCATAAGCAAACACAAAAGTAGATGGATTGTAGTATCTTGGTCTTTGGAATACTAGAGTTTTCCAGGTGTTCCAAAAAATAAGAGTCATAGAGTACTTGGAATTTGGCTATTTCCAGAAGTTTTTTCCATCTTGGTATTTTCTCTGCTTAGGTTTTCTGTTTATAATTCTCCAGGTTGAGTGGAAGTCCTTTTACATTAGTAATTATAGTGGAAATGTAGGTTTAAGGCATTGGATGTCTAATGCAATTCCCGACCTGTTCTGTGTCTTTGCAAAAGTCACTGCACCTTTTCCTGTGCTTCTGATTTCCTTTCTGTAAAAAGAGTGCAATGACATTTAACTCCATCTGCAATAATATTTGCATAGTGCTGTAAACTTTACCTAGGACCTCCAAGTCTCTTATCTCACTGGTGTATGGGGGTCTCTTGCATTTTTTTTTCATTCTCTCCTGACTCCAATGCTACAACCCACAAAGGCTCTTTTGCATCCTTTTTCTCTCTCTACTATTTTAATCAAATCTTAACTCATCCCTCTCCCTCCAACACTGCCTCTGCCTGAACTAGTGGTTTCTAATGGGGCATGGAGGGGTGAAAAGTTGGGTAGAGATTGATTATCACAATAATTGGGGAAGTACTGTTGTCATCAGTGCATATCGACCTGGGAGGTGAGATGCTCAGCAATGCATAGACTATTTGCTCACAGATGTCAAATGCCTGTCAGACATTTAGGTGAGTGAAACCTTTTAAACCAAGCCATAAACCCGACTCCATTTTATAAATAAACACAAATACTCTTGCAAGGTTTTAATGTTTACTAATTCTCCAGGAATGTTACTACCTTGCAAAGTAAAGGGAAGATTGGTTTGTTCAGATCTTAACCAAGATCTGTCACTAATTTGGAAAAATCACATAATCAATGGGAATGGTTCTCGTCATATTTAAGTCACGAGTTCTCCATTCCTGTGTCAGTCTGTAATGTAATCTAGCTGTCACATTCATGTTGATTCCATATAGATGCAGCTACACTTCATTACATGTTATAGTGTAATTGTGCCCAAAGATTTATTTTACATTCATTATCAACCATTCTCTAATTATTTTATTTTTAGATCCAATTAGTCCATTACACAGGTCACTTTCTAACTATGTATATAAATAGCTTATTTATCTGAGAACTTAATCTTACATAGCAATGAATATGTTATTTTTAAAAAATTTTATGGGTACACTGTAATTATACCTCACAGTGAGATTCAAAGAGATATATTCAGATATGCACACAACATCTTTTGATGTGTTGCCTTCCATACCCCACTGCTCTCCTCTTTCTCCACACAGGCTACTGCAATTTGTATGATACATTTATATTACAAGCATATCATTATTTGTTCTGTTTCCTTCCTCAGTCTCCTTTTTTCCCCCTTGTCTCCTTCTACTGTCAATCTCTTTCCACTATTCTACTGGTTCTTCTAATTTTCATGAAGTCACTTTCTTCCTATTTTTCTCTCTAGCTTCCACATATGAGAGAAAACATACAGCCCTTTATTTTATGAGTCTGGGTGATCTCACTCAGCATGATGTTCTCTAGTTCCATCCATCTTCCTGCAAATGGATATGTGTGGATATGCCACATTTTCTTTATCCATTCACTTGCTGATCGATACCTAGGTTGGTTCCATAACTTAGCTACTGTGAATCATGCTGCCTTAAACATGGGTATGCATGTGCCCCTAAAGTATTCTAGATTTAATTACAAGATATTTTAAATGCATTTTAGTTTAGAAAAAGTTAATTAATAGCTAACATAAACAATACCAGCTGAGTATGGTGGTGCACACCTATAATCTTGAGACCCTGAGATAGGAGGATAACAGGTTCAAGGGTAGCCTCAACAACTTAGTGAGATCTTGTTTGAAAATAAAAAATAAAAAGTTATAGGGGTGAAACTTTCAGGTAAAATCCCCCTAGGTTAAACCCCCAGTACCAAAGAAGGGGAAAAACAATACTACATACAGAAACTAGTTTAATCTTCTAACATAGATGTCTAATAGTGTCCTTGACCTGTTAAGTGAGTTTCAGTGGCTGGCCTGTCTATGACATAAAGTTAAAAGTCCCAAGTTTGCCATTCAAGAACTATTCCCAGGTAACATTACAGCATTTGTGTTTATCTTTATTGTGGCCCCATTTCCATCCTGACCTAACACCTGTGAATCTACTTCAAGTAGACTACTTGTTCTTTGTGGAAAGTTACCCATCAAATCACAAAAAGTATATTTGCTCAGAATCTCACTCTACAAGGATGCCCTTCTTCCATGCATAACTTTCTCAATCCCATTCAGATAGAAACTGTCCAAATTTCATTTCTTCTTCAAAACATCATTTTAACCAATTTTCCTCATGTGCCTCTTTTCTAATGTGGAAATCAATGCTTTTCTAGAATATACATATACAGATATACACAGACATACATATATGTATCTATATCATAATAGATACAAGCATATGCACACACACATGCTTATTTGTTTTATAGTTAACTATGTATGTGTCTCAAATCACTTGCTATGAGCTATAAGCTCTCTGAAGGCAGGTGCCAGTTCTGGCCCATTTTTGTACCTTCCCAAAGCTAAGCAATGTGTGTGACCCAGAATTTGAGTTCAATAAATATTCATTGAATTGAATCAGCTTCTCAGTAGTTCAAAATGTCTAAGGACTATTATCTTTATTTCATGCATGAGGAAATTAAGCTTTAAGTGTGTCCTGAAAGGTTATTTTATGTTGAGCATCAGATGAGGCCTGTTGTTGGGGTGGAAAATTACCTCCAGCTCATGCCAGGTCTAGACATCATCTAGAAAAGGTCTGAAGAGGTTGGCCTATATTTTGGATGAAATAATAAAATAAAACAAAATCTTCATTTCTAGATCAACTTTCCAATATAAGGGTTTGGAGCAATATGACTTTATATGTCACTGATAATGGGGGAAATCTTCTATCTCTTAAAACCTTATAACAGCTTCGGGTTTCTTCATCTTAAAACTGTATTGCCAATAAGATTCAGGCAGAAGTAAGACAGGAGCTTCCCAGAAGCTTCCTCAGGCTTGCCTGGTGGCGGGAGGGTCATGCTCCAGCTGCGTTCCTTGGCATAGTGCCAGACTTGACTAAACCAATCCATCACAGCCGAAGCCTGCCCTTCTCACATGCTGCTTGAGTTGGAAATGGAAGTGGCCTTTTAACAGAACATTGTCTTAGAATTGCGTGAAGCAAGGCTGACAGAGAAAGGAAGATTCATTCCTGACACCAATCATACTAATGTCTGTCACCAAAATGACATTTTCCCTTTAATGATGAAAAATGCATCAGGATAGAGGGAGGAGAATGAACAACCCCCACGTGTTGCTCTGGTCTGGTAAGGAGGGAACCTCTGCTGTTGCTGGTGGCAGCTTGCAATTTGGAGGAGGTAAAGGGATAAATGGCCAGTTGGTTACAGAACAAACAACCAGTACCTCTTTTGGAAGAGAAGGGTGCAAGCAGATGGAAGCCTGTGGGTTAGGCTATGTCACTGAACATCTGACCAATTTCTCATTAGGCCCTCTGCCTGCTTTTTCAATAGAACTGCCTCCATTTCTTTCAGTACTGATTTTCAGAACTGCTATATACATATTTTATCACATACAGTTGTAGAGAGTTGAGTAAACATCACAAGAATGCCAAAGCTGCTGAAGGTCCCCAAGCCTCCCTTCCCGTACTCACTCCTGTGGAAGGGCTACAACTGAGGAATTCCGTCAGTAATGCATGTCCCAAATGCATATCCAGGGGAACGATCCATGGATAGGAGGAGGTGCTATAAAGCCACCGATTTATAAAACAAGCCTGAACACACAAAGAGGTTAGGATGGCAGAGGAACTGGTTTGCATCTCCTAAGTAGGCAAGCCTATCACTGGCAGTTAGAGAGAAGCTACACAATTTCCCCAAATGCTCAGAGAGTGACTATTTCCCAACAAGCATCAGACCTTTATCTAGAAGCCCATTGATGGTGGCATCTATATAAAGCCTTTTTGTTCTACTGGCACAGCCTGCTTCCTGCAAGGGAAGCCACATACTCACTTTCCTGTCTCTTTTGCAACTATGGATGGCAGCCACATTACACAGTAGAAGGACTAGACATTCCTCCCTAATAAAGAAGAGGTGTGTGCACTCTTTAGGACCTGTGGCATTTCTGCCTTTGATCAGGGTCTGGTGATGATGGGAAAGATGGAGAAGGGTAGCCGCCTTCCACTCATGAAATGAAGAACTATTTCTTCAGCCTTATGGAAACTAACTCTGGGGTCCTTGTCCAGGGCTATTGTTAGGATTTAGAACACCCTTCCTCCAGGCTTCTTCGGTGTCTTTGTTTTTCAAGCTTTTGATGGGTAAGAGGTATGATCATTTGCAGTCAAAATATCCAAAGTTTACATTACCATTTCATGAGGGAAGTAGCATGTGCTGACTTAGGAGGAAAGTACTTTCACATTCCTTTCCTCAGCCTCTGACCAGCGTGCTCTGTCCACATGCCTTCTGTCACCAGCTTTTTCCTAATCTCTCACTCTTATAAGTTCTTATAAATTCTGGCATACTGAAGACTTATAATACTGGGTGCTTCTAAAGTTTTTATACTTTCACAATTCTTTACAACATTAATTAACACAGCACCCACTCATTAGCTAACCTGCCAGCAAAGCAGCTCCACATCATCTTATGAAGAAGGAAACCGAGTCATTTATATCCCCAGTTTTACATGAGTGGGCCTCTGGCTCCCCCTCTCCTCCTCCTACAGTCTCACTTTTGATTATATTTTAGTCCAGTAATGATACGATTTTTCAAAGGACCTTCGACTGAACAATTGAGGCCTCAAAGCAATTGATAAATAAGCATGTATTTGTAAATCCTCTAGCCCTAATATAAATCCATATAGATATCCAAGACTATACTGTCCAGATCCTCCACTGGGGTCAGATATGCTGATGTCATTGGCCATTTCGTGCATTCCTGTGTCCTTTCAGACAAGGTAGAACCCGTCAGCAGGAGCTCAAAGGTCCAAAGTGACTTCTAAGCTTCACAAATGCACTAAAAGCTCTGCTGTAAAGGAGAAAAAGGACATGCTGAGGCTGTACCCAGGGAAGCTCAGCAGGCAACAGCAGGCGAGTTCCCTGCCTGGAAGATGACATGCTGCCCAGGCCCTGCTGTGGGTCACCTGCTGTGAGAAGCAAGTATGGGTTCTTGTCAGGAGAAACATGCTCCTGGTCCTTGAGGGTGCTGGGCTGGCCTGAGCACCTCTGACAGTGCAGGGCAAGGGCTAAGCTCTATCTGCTCCTCCTGTCCACAATGCCCTCTCTTACTGGGAGGAGAACAAGACAGAATTCTTACATTCGCTCCATCTCCACAGCCATTCACAGGTAGGCAAGCAGGATTTGATGCCTTCACAACAGCTATGTACCCAAATGTCCAGTAAAGGCTCAGTAAATCCCATTGACTGTTCTCTGGACAACAAGTACTGGGATTACAGATGTGTGCCACCGCACCCAGTTTACAAAGCTCCTTGACAACTAAAAAAAAAAAAATGGCACACTGCTTGAGAGAACATATGCAATATCTACACACAATTTTTTTCATGTGCATTATATCATTTATTGATCAATAAACATTTGAAAATGAGACTATTTTTGCATAGTCATAAGAAACACAATATCAAAATGTTGACTCTTCAAAATAAATTATATTTTCTTATGTAATTTAATTCTCCACCCATTTTGTCCATCAGAATCATGTCCCCATTTGACACATGATCAAACTAAGGCTCCTATTAAGAAATCTGACAAAGCTGGGTGTGGTGGCGCATGCTTGTACTCCCAGTACCAGTTCAAATCCCAGTACCGCAAGAAAAAAAAAAAAAACTGACAAAGTTCCCACTTTGAAATGTGAAAGCTCTTGATCCCAAATTGAGACTTCTAACTCTAAGCCCAAGATTTATTTGTATTTAGTGGCAGATTGATAAATGTAAGAATCTACCCTCCCTCCTTGAGGAGTCCTACCTCTCGTGACTCATTTGAGAGGATGAGGGGTGCCTAGGTAGGGTAATAGGAATTATTTCTGAAGGGCAAAGGAAAGCTACATTTAAGGAGCAGATGGAATGAAAATGAGAACTATTGTTAAGAAGTAGGTCCTGTGAAAAGATGTAACAAGGAGAAGAATGAGGAAAAGAATCCAAAATGTCTGAACAATGTGACAGGCCTGCCATTCATCTCACAGCATGTCACTTCTGAATATCTGAAAAAGCAGTATTTGTTGTCCAGAGAACAGTCAATGAGATTTACTGAGCCCACCAGGCTCAAGGAGCAGGGATTCAGTTCCTACCTTCAGAGACCTGTGGAGTGGTTTCCTGGGTGGCCACTGGCCAACCCAGCAAGGCCCACAGGAGGACCCAAAGCCTGATATCTAGAAAGCTGTTGGTCCAGGATGTGATGACTAGCCTCCTTGATGCCTCGATGCCTTGGCAGCATATGGCCTTTCTTCAAAATTTAAGTCATTACACCTTTCATATACCCAGTCCTCTTATACAGCATCTTTTAAGTGGATTTTCCAACATGTGATGCAGTAGTCATATGATGTAATTCATATGCCACCCATCTCTGCCAATCAAATACTACTCACCAACCAAGACACACCTTTATGGATACCCTCTTGTCCAAAGTCCCCCTGGTCATCCACATGATGAATTGATGAATATTCTCTCTCTCTCTCTCTCTCTCTCTCTCTCTCTCTCTCTCTCGCTCTCGCTCTCTCGCTCTCTCGCTCTCTCTCTCTCCTTTGAATCCTGCAATATTTTATATCTCTTATAGCACTTAGAACATGCTGCTTTGTGTGATGGGTGTAAACACTGGGTATCTTCCTTACAAGAAGATAATAATCTTATAGTTATTACAGCCTTTGCCACTTTATTAGATTAGCTTGCTTTAGAAATTAGAAGATCCATGAGGCCATCTAGGTTATTGCTCTCATTCTATAAATGAGAATCTGGAGGTCGTGAGAGTTGACATATTTAGAAGAGTTCACAAGGCTAGACCAGAGTAGGGCTGGAATTTATTTGCACCCTGAGTTCAGTGATGTGCTTGCAGTAGTTAGGCTAGAATGGAAGGTTGAATGAATGAATGATTCTGACAAATCTTTGAGACACGTCATCCCCTGGCCAAAAGGGATCTGGCTACAGGCACATACAATTGATAATAATCCTCATGTAAACCTCATTTTAAAGATAAACACCTTATTTGGCATGTGTCTGGGGTGAGAAATCAGCAGCACATTTAGCCGGGCGTGGTGGCGCACGCTTGTAATCCCAGCATTCGGGAGGCTGAGACCGGAGGATCCGGGTTCGCGGCCAGCCTCAGCTACCCAGTGAGGCACTCCGCAACTTAGTGAGACTCGGTTTCAAAATAAAGAATAAAAAATAGGGCTGGGGGTATAGCTCGGAGGTAGAATGCCTCTGAGTTCAATCCCCAGTACC
>PVLC010038739.1:0-14589 GCA_004027655.1 Graphiurus murinus | reverse complement strand
TTCAAAGAATGTGTATAGAAAATGAAAGATGAAATTGAGGTTTTAAGAAAGAACCAGAAAGAGGCTGTGAATGAAATGAAGGAGTCAATAAATGAAATAAAGACAGCAATAGAAACCAACTCTGGAAGGTTAGACCACATGGAAAACAAGGCATCACTCTTGGAAGACAGTTCATTCAAAACTGAAAGCACAATTAACAGTATACAGAAGACATTACAATAACACAACCTACACATCCAACAAATATGGGACAATATGAAATGTCTAAACTTACAGATAAAATGCATTGAAGAAGGTCTAGAAGCACAGACCAAGGGTATCATAAACCTCTTCAAAGAAATAATTCCAGAGAATTTTTCAGATAGAAAATTACTTGGCTATCCACATGCAGGAGGCATACAGAACACCATTAAGACAAGATCAAAAAAGGACTTCCTCATACCACATAATAATCAAAACGACTAACATAGAGGCCAAGGAAACAATCTTAAAAGCAGTGAGAACAAAAGACCAGGTGACATTCAGGCAAAACAATAAAAATTACTCCAGACTTCACAACACAAATACTGAATGCCAGGTGGGGCTGATATGAAGAAAACAATTTCCAACCAAGACTGATATATCCAGCAAAGATGTAATTTGAAATTGATGGAGAAATAAAAATGTTTCAAGATAAGCATAATTAAAAAAATTATGACTACCAAACCAACACTAAAGAAAATACTTAAAGAAATAAATCATAAAGAAGAAAAAAGAAGCAAATTCCAAAATCAGAGAAGAGATGAGCTCCACCAGATCACAGTGGAATGAAAGTAGAAATCAACAACAGGAAGACCAAAAGAAACTGCATAAATACATGGAGACTGAATGATACACTCTTGAATGAGGAATAAATCAGAAGAGAAATAAGGGGAGAAATTAAAGAAATTGTGGAATTAAAGGAAAATAGAGACACGATGTATCAAAATCTATGGGACACTTTAAAGGTGGTCTCAAGAGGAAAATTTATAGCACTGAATGCCTAAATAAGAAAAACAGAAAGTCACCAAATAAACAATCTAATGATATACCTCAAGGATCTAGAAAAATAGGAACAGTCCAATCCCAAAACTAGCAGAAGGCAGGGAATAATTAAAATCAGAGAGAAATAAATGAAATAGAGAATAAAAAAGAATACATAGGATCAAAATCAAAAACCTTGTTTTTCGAAAGGTTAACAAGATTGACAAACCCATAGCCAACCTAACCAAAAGAAAGAGAGAATCAACCCAAACTATTAAAATCAGAAATGAAAAAGGAGACATCATCATAGAGAGTGGAGATATTCAGAGAATCATCAGAAACTATTTTGAAAATTTATATTCCAATAAACTGGAAAACATGGAAGAAATCAACAGACTTCTAAACACATACAACCTACCAAAATTGAACCAAGAAGATATAGAAAACCTAAACAGACCAATAGCAAGCAAGGAAATAAAAACAACAATAAAAATCCCACATCAAACAAAAACCCAGGTCCAGATGGGTTTCTAGCTGAATTCCACAAAACTTTTATAGAAGAACTAGTCCCAATACTTCCCAAGTTATTCTGTGAAATTGAAAGAGATGAAATTCTTCCAGACTACTTCTATGAGACCCAAACCAAATAAAGATACCTCAAGAAAAGAAAATTACAGACCAGTATCATTGATAAACATTGATACAAAAATTCTAAACAAAATACTAGCCATGATCATTCAAAACCAAAAGAAATCCAGAAAACAATTCCACTCACAATAGCACCCTGAAAAATAAAATACTTAGAGATAAACCTAACCAAGGAGGTAAAAGATCTCTGTAAGAAAAACTATAAAAAGTTGAAAAAAATAAATCGATGAAGACCTTAGAAGACGGAAAGATCTACCATGCTCTTGGATAGGCAGAATAAATATCATCAAAATGGCTATCCTCCCAAAAGTGATCTACAGATCTAATGCAATACCCATGAAATTACCAAGGTCACTCCTCACAGACATAGAAAAAGCAGTCCTTCAATTCATCTGGAAAAACAAAAAGCCCAGGATAGCCAAAGTAGTTCTTAGCAACAAGAACCATGCAGGAGGTATCACAATACCTGATTTCAAACTCTACTACAAAACCACAGTAATAAAAACAGCATGGTATTGGCACAAAAACAGACACATAGACTAATGGAGCAGAATAGAAGCCTCAGAAACAGATACACATGCTTACAGTCAATTGATTTTTGACAAAGGAGCCAAAAATATACACTAGAAAAAAAATAGCCTCTTTAACAAATGGTGTTGGCAAAACTGGTTAACCATATGCAGGAAAATGGAAATAAACCCCACTTTCTCACCCTGCACAAGAGTCAACTCCAGGTAGATCAAAGACCTGGAAGTTAGGCCAGAGAACTTGCAGCTATTTGAAGAGGGCATAGGCCCAACACTTCAACACATAGGCACATGTAAAAACTTTCTCAAAAAGACCCCAAAAGCACAAGCAGCTCACAGGAAGATCAATACATGGATTGCATTAAACTGAAGATTTTCTGTGCAGCAAAGGAAACTATCATGAACCTCAACAGAGAGCCCACAGAGTGGGAGACAATTTTTGCCAACTACTCTTCTGTTAGAGTCTAATATCTAGGATATACATATAACTCAAGAAAGTCACAGCTAAGAAAACAAATAACCCAATCAAAAAATGGGCAAAGGATCTAAATAGACACTTCACAAAAGAAGAAATACAAATGGCCAATAAATATATGAGGAAATGCTCCACATCATTACCAGAGAGATGAAAATCTAAACTACCTTGAGATTTCACCTAACTCCAATCAGAATGACAATCATAAAAAAAACACAAACAAAACAACTGCTGGCAAGGGTGTGGAGAAGTGGGAACCCTAATACATTGTTGGTGGGATTGCAAATTAGTGCAACCACTTGGGAAAACAGTATGTAGGATCCTCAGACAAATGGGAATGAACCTACCATGTGATCCCGCAATACCACTTCTGGGTATCTACCCAAAAGAATGGAAATCTAACTATCAGACCAACACATGTGTATCTATGTTAATAGCTGCACAATTCACAATAGCCAAACTATGGAAGCAGCCAAGATGTCCATCAACAGGTGAATGGATTACAAAGCTATGGGATATGTACACAATGGAATTTTACTCAGCCATAAAGAAAAACAAAATCATGTTATTTGCCAGGAAATGGATGCAACTATAAAACATTGTATTAAGTGAGATTAGCCAGTCACAAAGAGTAAAAAAGCATATGTTCTCACTAATATGCAGATGCTAGGGAGAAGATGGGACATAAGAGAGTCTCCAGATGAAAAAGCAAAGACCCTTGATAAACAAAGAAGTTGACTTAACTGATGTACTTTCACAAATATATCAAGGTCAATCACTAAACTGAACTTGAGAAGGAGGGAGGGTGAGGGAGTGGGGTGGGAATTGGGGAAGGGGTTAAATGAGAAATGTGTGCATATATGCGTTTATCAGGTTGTACCTAACAAAGATGTGAGTTTACAATGCACCAATTATTATACATAAAAAAACACATCATGAAAATTGTACACCACTACCAAGTTGGTTTTATCCAAGGATAGCAAGGCTGGTTCAACAAACACATGCAAATCAATGAATGTTATTCATCATATAAATAGAACTAAGAACAAAAGTCACATGATCATATCAATAGATGCTGAAAAGGCATTTGACAAAATCCAACACCCATTCATGCTAAAAACATTGCAGAAAATTGGAATAGAAGGAACATATCTCAACATTATTAAGACAATATACAATAAACCCAACGTCAGCATCATATTGAATGGGGAAAAACTGCAAGAATTTCCTTTAGAATCAGGATCGAACATGACAAGGATGATCACTATCATCACTACTTTTTAATATAGTCTTTGAGACTCTTGCCAGAGCATTAATACAAGAAAAGTATATCAAAGGAATTAAAATAGGAAAAGAAGAATTAAAATTATCTTTATTTGCAGATGACATGATCCTATATCTAGAAGACCCAAAAATTTCAACCAAAAGACTACTAGAGCTGATTAACAAATTCAGCAAAGTAACCGGATAAAACATCAACCTAAAAAAATCTGTATCCTTTCTATGTGCCAACCATTAATTCACCGAGAAAGAAATACAGAAAACAATTCCATTCACAATAACCTCAAAACCAATAAAATACTTAGGAATAAACCTAACCAAAGAAGTGAACGGCCTCTACAACGAAACATAAGAAATAAATTGAAGAAGATCTTGGAAGATGGAAAGATCTCCCTTGCTCTTGGATAGGTAGAATTAATATCATCAAAATGGCAATTTTACCAAAAGCGATCTACAGAATCAATGCAATCCCTATCAAAATACTAGTGTCATTTTTCATAGACTTAGAAAACTACATCATAAATTTTATATGGAGAAACAAAAGACCAAGAATTGTCAAAGCAATTTTCAACAATAAGAACCATGCAGGAGGTATCACAATCTCTCACTTCAAATTATACTATAGAGCTATAACAGCATGGTATTGACATAAAAACAGGCACATAGACCAATGGAACAGAATAGAATATACAGAAACAAATCCATGTACTTGTAGTCATCTCAGTCTATAGTCATCTTCAACAAATGTGCTAGACACATATATTGGAAAAAAGACAGCCTTTTCAACAAATGGTGTTGGGAAAGCTGGCTATCCATTTGTAGAAAAAATTAAACTAAATCCTTACCTTTCACCCTGCACAGCAGTCAACTGGAGATGGATCAAAAACCTGGAAGTTAGCCCAGAGATGGTGAATCTTCTGGAAGAGGCAAAGGATCAACACTCCAACATATAGTCACAGGTAGAAACTTCCTCAGCAAGACCCGCAAAGCTCAGAAAATTAAAACAAGAATTAATAAGTCGGATGGCATTAAACTAAGAAGTTTATGCTCACCAAAGGAAACCATCAAGAATCTAAACAGAACGCCTATGGAAGGGGAGAAGATATTTACCAGCTATCCCTTTGACAGAGGATTAATATCTAGAATATACAAAGAACATAAACAACTTTACACTAGAAAAACAAATAACCCAATCAAGAAATCGGCAACTTAATTGAATAGACATTCCATGAAAGAAGAGACAGAAATGACCAATAGATACATGAAAAAATGTTCAACATCATTAGCAATTAGGAAATTGCAAGTCAAAACTACACTGAGATTCCATCTAACACCAATCAGAATGGCAATCATTAAGAAGTCAAATAACAATAATTGTTGGCACGGGTGTGGGGTATATTTCCAAAGGGGTTGAAACCAGAGAGCTACAGTAATATATGCATATTCTTGTTCATAGAAGCACAATTCATAATAGCCAAATTATGGATCCAACCCAGCTATCCATCAACAGATGAATGGATTACAAAACTATGGGAAATAGATCCAATGGAATTCTACTCAGAAATAAAGAATAAAATAATGCCATTTTTAAGAAAAGAGAAGGACCTGGAGAACATTATGTTAAGTGAGATTAGCCAGTCATAGATAGTGAAGGGACATATGTTTTCTTTAATATGAGCAAGCTAGGTAGTAACTGGGATACAAGGACTCCAGATAATGGAGGAGAAGCCTCAGTGGAGCAAGGGAGGTGGTCTAAGGAAGGGAAGGGAAAGACTGAGGTTCATTATTGGAAATACTAACATGGACAGTATGTACATATGTGAAAATCCCAATGTCAATCTCAGTACTCTGTATGGAAAGGGGAAGATGGGATTTGGAGGGGGGGCAAGTGCTGTGTGCACATATGTCAATGTCAACATGATATACATTATCATGTAATACTATTATGCATCAATAAAAGCATGTGGGGAAAAAGAATTAACAGATTGAATCTATAGTTAAAAACAGAAACAATGTTTCTGGTGCATCAATTAATGAGATTATATGAATGTGTGATATTGATAGACTTGTAAATTTTTAGAAGTGTCTCTAAAAGAACTGAAAAGGGACTGTATAAAAGGAATGAAAAACTTTCCATCTATTTTTTTTTTTTTTTTTTTTTTTTTTGCGATACTGGGGATTGAACTCAGGGGCGTTCTACCTCCGAGCTATACCCCCAGCCCTATTTTTTATTTTTTATTTTGAAACCGAGTCTCACTAAGTTGCAGAGTGCCTCACTAGGTAGCTGAGGCTGGCCTCGAACAGGGATCCTCTGGTCTCAGCCTCCTGAATGCTGGGATTACAAGCGTGCGCCACCATGCCCGGCTAAAACTTTCCATCTTTGCTGAACACATTATATCTTCTTTGAGGTCATGCCTCATCATCAGTGTGTTAGTACATTTTACCATGGTTGCTGGTTCTTCAGTCCTTCATCAATGGTACTTCATATATAGTTTCCACTATATTCACTTGATAGATAAATGCCTGAAAGTTGATAAAATAAGTCATTTTCAATGGAGAAAATTAAAAATTAACGTGATACTTAACACTCCCCGCCACACACTCTACTAGTAAAACAAAAAAAGGAGGAAATTAACTTTATTTTTTAAGCATTTAAACATTATCAGTTTTCTCACATGAGCTGTAAGTTAAAATTTACGTGCAGATTTATATTTATAAATATATTTTCCAAGTTTTAATGCTATTAGGCTTTAGTTAACCTTAGAGTCAGTGTACACCTCCCTAAGAAAATGATTACCAAGAATATTTTCTTTCCTATGGCTTTGGGCTCAAGAGAAACTTCACTTCCTTCCAGTCTTCTGCTTATTTAAGAGATAGACAATGTCTCATTTTCACAGATGTGCCTAATAATGGTGATAGTACCTGTCTGGGAGCTCTGTACTTTTCACTTCCTTGGAAGAGAAGGTATTTGGCTTCCTTAGGTAACATAAAACAGTTACAGTCCACTATTTTTCAATCCAAGATAAAAATAAAACACATTATTTCCACAGAATGAATGCAAGCAAATTATTTCATCAAATAAGATCCTCCATACATTTAACAGAACTTTCAAATTGTGGTAGTCATGAAATACTTGTCTCTGTTGGACATAAATTGCCATGGTGCATGGGTAAGTCCATGCTTTAAAATTGTTGGGGATAAAGAGATGTTAACTGTACTGGATAGTTCTTCACATATTATGTAATTGATTTATTATCTCTGAGTTATAATTTTTTCTGAAAATATTACATATATTTTAGTAAAATAGAGTTTTAAATATTTTCTAGTGAGAGTATCACTTCTCAGATCCCATTAAAGTTAATCATTCTTCTGTTAATATTGGTTTTTATTTTTAATAAAAGAGGCTTGGAAGCAGGCTTTTAAATCTTAAAACTCTTGTTCGCTGTGTTTAGAGCAATATTTTAGTTATTGAATTGAAATTTTCCCAGTTCAAATGTTTTAGTGAATCCTAGCCATCCCCTTATAGTATGCAGGAAAACTGGAAAGATTCAAAATATCAGGGCAACTTTAATTGCCTATATGTATCTATTCTTCCAATTGGTATGAAGGCCAGACAAATGGTTAATAGTATATCAAAAATAGAATCTCTGAAATAGGCCTGGTATGAATAGTTTTTGCTTTTCCAATGTCTCATTTCAGTTGGCTGGCTCAGTATCCTTTGACTTCTAATGCAATATTTTACATTTTTTCAAAAGTAAAAGACCTATTTTTATCTGTGTGTGTGTGTATGTATATAATATTTTTTAAGGGGGCATCTGGGACACACCCTTGGGCAGAATCTCTTTCATTTCAACCTTTTGCTTCTGCTTATTCTCATCCTGCCTCAAAAGTAGCTGCTGCTCATCAGAACTCTATTCACAGTAATTGGTGAAATCTTTTTGGAATCCTTCAGGCTGTATAAATGTCAAATGTTGCTACAATTGCTGTTATTAATGGGACTTTGGGTTGAGAGAGAGGAGGAAGGAATAGCCTAACTGTATTAGCATGCATTGACTACATATTGACTGCAAAGAAGAATTTTATCTGCAGGAATAAAGTTCAATTTCCATGATTTACTAAGCAATTGAAAGACAGCAATCTGGCTAAATAGAAAGGAATGATTTGCTCTTTAACAAGCAGTTAGTTCTACCTGGAAGGGAAAATGTCTCTTTTCCCTGTGTAAATCTGCTCCCTGTTTTGTGTTTTCTGGACTACATAAGGGCATACCACACCAAAAGGAATCCTTGTCAGCACAGTAATTTTCTTGTTTTGTCCTCTTATATCCATTGATTATATGTGAGGCCCAAAGAATATAAAACAATACAAGGAAGATTCACAAAGTCTAAGGAAAAAAAAAAAGGTAGTATTTTATTTATTTTTCCTTTTTTCTTGCACAAAGAATATACAATTGGCTTCTTTCATTCCAGCTATTCTTTAGCTTTTGCTGGCTTTGTGACATTCATCCAACATATGTCAATGCTAAATGGACACTGGCCGATTCCTTAACAGGGACATGACACGCCCTTTGCCAGGGGAGAAAAGGAAACACTCCCCTATATTACTTTACTATTTTCTAAAGGATATGGAGGTGGGGAAGATGAAGGCCAAGTCAAAAGCATCTATGTATTATGACATATGCTTCTGCTTTTGTGCACTTTACGATGATTACACATTACACTGGACAGCACTTAATTATTTAAAGTGACTTTTACCTTATTGTTATAGCCCATGTATGATTGATTCCTTGCTGTGAATGCCAAGTCCTTGTGTTTCAGAGAGGAAGGAGTGAGTTTAGATGCCAATTTGAGATGGCAGATTGTAATTTGACTGGGAGAAGGGAGCCATGTAGTACTCTGCTATGGCAAGCATCAGACTAAATGGGTCTCCAAAGAAATGGAGAACGGGCAGTCTCCTTTAAAACACGAGGTGACTGACTGTACAGAACACTCATTAATCATGTTATTCATCCTCCATATTTTGGCAACTTGGCACAGTGAGAGCAACTATTTTTGTAAACTTTTTAATAGAATTTGGGCTCTAAGGACTGAGGATTTTATCTGAGTACTACCATAAATTGTTGAGAGAAGTTGAATTTAGTTTCTGAGACTCATGTTCTCTCTATAAAAAAGGGAGTTTTAACATCTAGCTCAGGGTTCTTATTAAGATTAAGTGAGCTAATGTATGTGGGAGCACCTACATAATGTGGTTAGCAGGTATCTCATAAATATCAGTTCCCTACTCCTTTGGCTGAAATGTCATTATGGTATCAGTAATGGCCACTTAAAAAGCAAGGACTACCTCACCAAAAACACGCAGTGAACTGCCAAGGCAGTGTGGCTGACTTGACTGCAGCATCTTGTATTAGTACATATGTTGTGAAAGGGCATATTATCTCTAATAGTTCTCTGTGGCCAAGAGCCTGCTGGCCACTCTGAGTAGACACGACCAGCCGAGCAGATAGATAGCACTAACAAGTACTAATCAGTAAAATTTGAATTCTGACTGGAGACAGTTTTTCTCTGCATCTCCATCCATGGAGACATGTTGACATTTCTAATGCTGTAGCACGTTGATGTGCAGGCCTTGTTAGCAATATGTATTGGGTTCTTCGATTAAGAAGACTATTAGCATGACTAATGTCTCTAACATTATAAATTTAGGTGGGTAATAATAGAATCGTTAGAAAAACAGAGCTTGGTTGGAGTGAATATTTAAACTTGCAGATTTTTAATATTGGAAAGATGAATGCAGAAATTTGGTCTGATGGATTTTTGCAAGCTGCTTTATCTGCTACCTATTTTACATATAAACCACATACTATGTAGGAAGGAATGAAGTGGCCTTTTCACTTTATTTTTTCATCTTAAGTTTTAACTATTTTCTTTTAAATTTATTTTAATTTTAAAAATTATACAGATACTATATGCATTTAAGAGGTTTAATGAAGTAGAATGCAATAAAATTCACAAATTGGAAATCTATAATTCTATATTTTTAATAAAGAAACAATCATTACTCCCATTCAGTTTTAAAGGACATTCTTAAATTAATCACACTCTTAAATTTCCCTCATGTCGTTAGAGACAGTCCTCATTCCTATCCCCAATAGCAATCATTGGTGCATTTTGTATGTATATATTAGCTTTTTGTAATTGGAATCACGCGATATATAGTGTTTTGCATCTGGTTTATTTTGATTAGTATTTTTGAGGTCTGCCTATGTGGTGTCATGCATCATTAGACCATTCTCTTATACTGCTGAATGATCTTGTGTTAAAGCTATATTACATATTTTTATTCATCATGTGATGAGCTTCAGCTTCCAGTTTTGACTATTATGAATGTTGCTGCTATGAAAATTGTGTACATGTCTTTATATACCCATTTTTATTTGTCCTGAATAACCTTGCAAAGGTGGAATTACTAAGCCATATGTTTAATGTTTAACATTAAAACTGCCAAGTGTTTTCTAAATTAGTTGCGCCATTTTATATCCTCATTAGTATTGTATGAGCATTCCAGTTTCTCCAAATCCTGAAAACACTTGGTGTTGTTAGCATTTTTTTTAGAAGATGTATTATGAAAGCTCACTATGGCTTTAATTTATATTTCCCTAATGACTATAAATGCTGAGCATTTGTAATGTGCCTATTGGCAATTCATATATCATGTGTGTGTGTGTGTATGCGTGTGTGTGTGTGTGTGTGTGTGTGTGTGTGTTACTGGGGATTGAATCCAGGGGCATTCTACCTTTATGATATACCCTCATCCCCATTTCATTTTTTAATTTGAAACAGGTTCTCACTAAGTTGCCCAAGCTGGCCTCAAACCTATGCTCCTCCTGTATCCTAAACTTCTTTTGTCAAATTTATTCACAAGTGTTTTATTCTTTTATAATATATTGTGAATGACATAGTTTTCTTTTTCAATATATTTTTACTGGTACATTGTAGTTAGACATCATAGTGATATTTAATGTGATATAAACCTACATGCACTTGGTGTGATTCCTTCTGGATCTTCCCCATACATGTTAAGTGAGATTGGAAGTGATACTTTTATATATGGACATAATATTACTTAAACTGAGTTCTTCATCGAGCCTCTTTTTCCCCTTCCCAACCTTCTATCCCTAATCCCCGTACACTATTCTACTGGCTTCTCACCTCATTTATCTGCAGCCCCTTTTGTTTTCCAGTTTCTTTTAGTTTACACATATAAGAGTAAATGTACACCTACTGACTTCTTAAGACTGGCTGATCTCAGCCTCACATTCTCTAGTTCCATTTTTCTGGAAATAACAAAATTTACTTAAGTTTAGAATTATTTTTTCTTACTAGATTGTAGAAATACAATTGTTTTTACATATTGATCTCATATTTTGCAAAATAGTTTTACTTTTTCATTTGTTTCAATGCAAATTTTTGTGGAGTTCTTGGAATTTTTCTATACACAGGAATATTTTCCCTGTGATTTTACTTCTTCCTTTCCAATTGTGATGTCTTTTATTTATCTGTTTTGTCTGTACTGATCTGACACTTCTGTGTTATTTTAACTAGAAAGGACAAAAGCGAACATCTTTACCATGTTCCTGATGTTGGGGTGAAACCATTCACCTCTTGAAATCATGCCTTATCTGTGTTGGTACTTCATTTTCCCTTGGTTTTCAACAGTTTGTAATTGGAATTCAGCAGTATGATTGTGAGGTGTTAGGTGTTATTTTTTCCTTTGTCATACTTAGGTTCCGTTGAATTTCTTATACTATAATTTTTGTTCATTCTATTTTAGATGGCTATCATTTCTTAAAATCAGTTTATAATTCTTTTTCTTTGTATAGTGTTCTCAGACACTCATTGGACAGATTTTGAGACACTTAGGTTTTTTTTTTTCAAAAGTGTAAGATGCTCTGTTTATTTTTTCTCAATAATTTTTCTCTCTGTTCTTTAAATTGAATAACTTCTGCTGAACTATCTTTAAATTCACTGATTTTTCTTCCATCAGCTCTAGTTTACTGTCAGAATTCACTAGTCAATTTTCATTTTATTTTTTGAAAATGATAACACTAGAATGTCCATTTCTATATATTTATATGCATATCCCATTTTTGTTTACATGCCTTATTTCCAATGTATTGTCATCTTATTTTCATTACATTATTTATACATTTTTTACCAGCTCTTTGGCTACTCACAATATTGTTTTGAAGCATTTGTCTGTTAATCAGATATTAGAGTACATTAATCAATGGACAGTTCCTACTGACTACCCTCCATAACACGGTTCGTACTTTTCTGTTTTATTATGTTTCATGCCATCTTATTAATAATAAGACATTTTACAAAATATATTGCATCAACACTAGATTCTGGTTTTTGGTTAAATTTGCTTTCATTGATGTTTTTCATTCACTTTTCCATTTCTTTGCTTTATAACTTTATTGAGATAGGTTTATGAAGTTTATCTTCTCTGATATGTGGTTTTTGAGTCCTCATATTTTCTTTTTATAATTTTCATTGTTTTATTTTTAAGTCTAGCTTCTTGTGTTTTTCTCCTGTATCTTGAGTAGTTTAATAATCAGCCCATGGCTGATCAGATACATGCTCAGCCATCTCTGACCCGTAAGACTTCAGTCCTCTGCAGATGCACCTGTGTATGGTAGATCGCACTCAAACTTTGAACCATCTTCAAGGCTTACCTGTTTGCTTTCTACTTGGCCCATATATGGAACCTCACTATTGGTGAATAGTATCAGGTTGGCTCAGAAACTCTCAATTTGTAACTGCAAGTATGCATGGCAATATACTCTCCTCAACATTGCAATGCCAAGCTTATAAAACCTTTTCTAATTTCTACTGAAAATGCCAGCAGGCACGGTGGGCATTGCAAACTCATTCATGTGATAAGGAGGTACAAGTCCTCTTGGATATACTCAGCTCTAGCTGAATCTCCAGGAGTAGTATAGGTAGGGGAGTATGAGGATTACAAGAAAAAAATATCACAAGTTCTTGTTTTTCTTATTTGTTTTGCAGTTTTTCAAGTATAAGTGCCCCAAATATTTTTCATGCCTCTGGCATATTCCCAGAGTACTGAGATATTTTTTTAGGCCAGTTCTGTGCAATTTTGTAGCTTCTTTATGCAGATGGGGTTTTGTTAATCTTCTTTACTTGCCCATATTTAGAAGACATGCCTCCCATTCTAGACACATTTTCCTAGTATTTCATTAAGAATTCATTAGCATCAGATAACATTTAAAACCTAATGTAAAGAAAATATAGAATCATAAATCAATGGGTTCTTTTATCATTTTAGACTATTTTTTGAAAATTTCTAAAGGAAATAATCAATCTTTGCTAAAATTAGTCATTTTGGTGCCATTGGTTCAGGACATATGTGGCATTATCCACAGATATTTTACCTACCCATCATTTTTTGTGATCTTTCACAGTAACAAAAGTGAGATGGGTCAGTAAGACCATAATAAGCTGGCACGCTATGGAGCTGGGTGAAGTATTTTGTAGTTAACCTGGGATTGATCAAGGAAAGACATGTGCAACTCTTTTAGGATTTATGAATCTGCTTTTTAAACCTAATATATACTCTATCAATTTAGATCTTTCTTTCATAAGTGATTATTGCTAAGCTTTAAGTAACCATTACATCATGAAGCCTCAATATAAAATAACAGAATGAAAGCCAGGTATGATGGCATATGCTTGTAATCTCAGTTGTGGGAAGGTGAGACAAGAGTATCTCAAGTTCAAGGCCAGCCTCAACAACATAGTGAGAATCTACTTCAAATTAAAAAAATAGGGCTGGGGACAAGGAGTGTAACTCAGAGGTAGAACATCTGTCAGTTCAATCCCCAGTACCATATACAAAAAAAAAAAAAAAAAAACATAAAAGGGAATGGGGTATAGAATATTGACTTATTGACTTTAAGAAAGTTATTTTTGAAAAATGTATTTGCATTTATTTTTATTTTATTTTGGTGCATTGTAATCATACATCATGATGAAGTTCAGAGTGTCAAAGACATACATACCATTGTGATTGGCATTTGTAAATTTGTGTATGCATATCATGTACGTTAAAGTGTTTACCTCATTAAGTTTCCTTCCCTCCACTCAACTCCCTCCATTAGATCCCTCTTTCATTTCATTTAGGCTACTCCTCATTTGGAATTTCTCTAGTTTTCTAATTTCTGCCTAGCTTCCATATCCTATAAATGAGGGAAAACATTCGACCTTTCACTTTTTGTAACTGAATAATCTCACTTAGCATAATATTCTTTGGTTCTATCCATTTCTCTAAAAATTACATTTTTTTTCTTTATGGGTGAGTAGAATTTCATTGTGTTATATCTCATAATTTGTAATCCATCTGTTGATGGACACCTAAGCTGGTTCCATAGTTTGGCAAAGGAAATTATAAAGAATAAATAAAAAACCTGAAGATCTTAAAATACAGAATACAGAGAGATTTCTCATGCTTTTGAATAAGAAGAATGAATAACATCAAAATGGCTGTTTACCAAAAGTGATCTATATATTCAGTGCAATCCCTATTAAAATATCATGGTCATTCTTCACAGTTCTAGAAAAAATCAATCTTAAATTT